>CM018049.1:10749091-11035043 GCA_008638375.1 Nyssa sinensis
GTTCAACAACGATGTCTTCAAGTCTGCCATGTTCACACCCACGATCAACTGGCTAACTTATTGACCAAGCTACTGTCTCGACAACGAACTGAAGTATTACGCAACAAGATTGGTCTTGCTGATGACAGCTCAATCTTGCGGGGGAGTATAAAGGAAGATTGCATGAATCAAGTTCACAACAAAACAGAGCATATCTAGGATGAAATTATGGTATATAGTTTCTGTAACAATTGCATATTTATTCTCATATCTGTCAATCGTAACTGTAGCATATTTTAGGCTCAATCGTGTATATCATTTCTAAAATAGAACTCTAGACTTTGTGTATATAATTTAGTTTTTCGTATCAATGAAAGGGTGAAGGGAAACAATTATTTCAAACCTTTGCAATGTAAACTTTCTCTAATAAAAAGCAGGACATGAAGCCTTGCATTGTTCAAACCTCTTGCCTCTACAATGGTTTTTTGCATCAATCTTGTGAATTCCACTACAAGCCATGATATGTCTGTACATGAAGATAAAACTGCTAATAGCAATCTAACAGGTATACTAAAAACTATTGGGATAGTGTGAATAAAGAAGTGTCTAGTCAAGACACTATGGTTCATTCTGAAACCAACGTGGCTCACTCTAGTATCCCATTTTATGTTGACAATGAATTCTTGGGAAAGGAAAACCTACTCCTAGCCAGTCTACCAGAGTTGAGAAGGTTGACGTGTCGTCTAGAAGAGGGTGAGCTAGTTGCTGCATGCGTTAGTAAGTCTAACTACCCTACTGTTTTAAATTCAAATTCAAATCCATGTAACAGTAATCAAGGTATGTCGGTGGGGCTTATCAAAAGCTTGAGTGGGCCTATTACCAAACATATGGGAATATAGCTAGAGGTTCTTGTAAAAACCTGAAATTTTTTTTTTATTATTTATGAAAAATTTTCAGTTTTATTAATTATTATTATTATTATTATTATTATTATTAATAATACATGGATGCAATATGTGTGCATAGATGTGTATATATTTAAATGAAATTGTGGAAGTATGTATGTATAATTGTATGTGTGTATGGACTGTTATGTGTATGGATATATATATATATGTATATACAGATGTAGATATATATATATATATATAGGTCTGATGTGTGGTGTCGTGTAAGTGTGTGTGTGTCTACGAATGTGTGCATGAGTGGAGATGTATAGATATATATATATATATATATATATATATATATATATATATATATATATATATATAGGTCAGCTTTACATTTAATGCAAAGCTGCCTTGTAGGGAAACTAGGGTGGCTTGAACAGAGGGGAAAGGTCAAGAATAGTGGGCTGTGCAGGTGGTTACGTGAGAGAGTGGCTTTGTGTATGTGTATATGCCCCGATCGGTTGGAAAGAAAGAAAAAAAAGAGAGACAGAGAGTGAGAGAGAGAGTTCTGGAAAGGGGAAGGAGATCTTGGAGCTTGAATCAAGCTTGGAGCCAAGAAGGTAAAGGAGACACACGGCTAGAGAGAGAAACCCAGAAAAGTGGTAAGTGGTTCATTTTTGATTTTCCATTTCCTTGCGTATTAAATTGGTTGAATTCTAGGGCCTTGTAGTGTACATGATATGGATCATTTTGCAAAAGAAACCAACCAAAATGATTAGGAAATGAAGTAGAAACAGTGAGTTGCAGTTGAGGGTGAATAATCGGTTGGTTAGGAAAAACTTGTTTAAAACCTTGTTTGGATGTTGGGAAAATGATTCCCATGAGTGCAAAAACACATTAGGTTAAAGGGGGAAGTCCAAACCGTGACCAAACAGTCACGAAAATGAAAGAGAAGGGTCGGCCGGAGGGTTGACCGAGAGGTTTGACCCTCTATTCGTGAAAATTCGTTGGTCTAATCCCAAAACCAAGCCTAAATATGGAATCCTTAGGAGAAAACGAAGAGGACTGCATTTTAAAAGCTTGAAAATCTTGCCGGGAAATGTCGCTGGCGCTGGAGAAGGTGCCGGAACCCTACTGGTGCCTCGCCGAAAAAACGGGAAAGAATGGGGGGTGTTCGGGTTAGGTCCGGGTCCGGGTCCGGTTCGGGTTCGGGTCGGGCTTGGGCAACCCGCCCCTGCCACGCGTCACCTCTAGGTTTTAAATTAAAATGGGTTAGGGGCTGTTTGGCTATGGGTGTAAGAAATTAAAAAATTGAAATTGAAACGGGAACGGGGATATCCTATCCCTGTTTTGGATTAATCCCTGTTTGGCTAAACGAATTGAGAATAAAAAATTTGAAAAATTACACATTTAACCCTAGACTTTTTGGAAATTAACTTTGACCCAGAACTTTTAAATAATTGTATTTTGACCCAAAACTTTTAGAATTTATAAACTGACCCCCCAACTGTTAATTATTATGATCTGACCTCACCAGAATAAAATTTAATTAAATTAATTAATTAAATTATTTAAATATTTCAAAATAATCCGGAGTCCAAATGGGACAAGTCATTAGTGTATTTTGACTATCTCGATCATTCTGAGGCCAACGGTGAGGCCCATTTTACTAGATGAGGTCCCAAAAAATAAAACACCCGTAAAACATTTAAAATTACCAAAATACCCTTGAATTGAAACATAGTTAAACGAACTTCAAATTAAGTAAACAATTAGTGAAACTTTATTATTTCGGGCATTCTGGACTCAACCGTGGAGTCTGATTTATGAAAAGAGGTCTCGGGATGTAAGGACCCGTGAAAAGTAAAAAATGACTGTTTTGCCATTTTTAACTCAGATTTTCGAATTGGATTCCACGAATACCTAAACTTACTTTCTTCGATGTTTCAGACTCAATAGTAGGGTTTAATTTAGAAAAATAGAAACTTATAAAATAAAGACATAAAATTTGTTGAATAGCATGATTCAAGTAACAAATGGACTGAGTCACATGTTATGATTTTAGGGACACGGAAGGGCAAGGAGAAGGTGATCTAACCTTCTGCATTCTACTGCTAGTTCCACTACCTTACGAGTACATTTTTTTGAGTTAAGACTAACTCACTAGGTACGATATATTGTACTAAGTAAGAAATAGAATTGAGTTTATGAATAACTACTCTGTTGACTTGATGATCCACATGTTTGTTTGATTGTTCACATGCTTATGTGCTTTATGCTATCTTGCTGAAAGTTGGGTGATAATGTGGATGATGATTATGTGTATATCGCATGTGTTAGTATAATGTGTGGATTATATTCTTTGAGAACTGTTGAGACTATGAAATGTGTGATTGAAAGCATACTTCATGTATGGATGAGATGCATCATTGAGATTACATTGTGGCATGAATGAATCAGAGCATATTGGCATAGTGTGATTCCTTGGACATGGTGTGAGTTGAACACGTGGTGCTGTGCATTATGAGGGTGCAGATCCTGTGGTAAAAAACCCAAAATCGGCCATTAGGTACTCGCATGCCTGACGGGTTCCGGACTGTGAAGCGAGACATATATTAGTACTCGGGCTATCGGGGAAGGACCGTAAGACGAGACATGGTGGCATAGAGTTGCATGGGTGTGTCACGCATACTGTTCACATACTACATTGATGATATTGAATGTCATGTAGACATAACTGTATACTTGCACATGCCACGCCCTTAATTTTGTTTCTTGCATTAGCATTATATTGTACCAGCAGTTAAGCTGACCCATTCGTGGGACAAACATTTTAGATGATGCTCCAGCTGTGCGAGATGTAGAGATGATTTGATTATGGATTATGTTTGGCCCGAGGGGCGCACTTAATGTTTTACAAGGGCATAAGCCCGAGACTATTTCTTATTTTTGTATGTCGTGAACTAATGGACAAGACTATATGTATTGTATCATAATGGTGGATTAAATTAAGTGTTGAACTGTACTTAATTGTCCTTTATTTCTTTATTATTTTATTTCTTTTTGTCTCGTTACTCGCGCCTCAGGTTTGCTGGAATTTGGGGCATGATAGTTCTTCTGGGCCAGGCTAAGAGCTTTGGGCCTAACCCAGACATTCCTTCAATTTGTAACACAACCATGTCGCTATCTCTAGAAGCCCAAAACTCTACCAAGTCCATTAAAATCCAAGTTCCATGACACCTGTTGTAGGGAACCCCTCTTATAGCAATGCTAGCAGATCAAAAGATCATCACACTTAACTTTTCCAAATTATTAATCGGTCTATGAGAAGAAACCAGTTGAGTAAGCAAAGTAAACTTCAATCAACCTCCGATGGACTTTTCTTAAACGCTGGTTGATCTTATCAATCGTTGGTCAGAAATAAACCAAAAAAGAATAAGAATGTATTGTTTCCTGTTATTGTTGTTACCGTCTCCTTGTTAACCTCGTCTGAATCAAGAGCAAATAGGAAAAAGCTGCTTTTAAATGAAGCTAAAGCCATGTGGGAACTAAGCAAACTCCTCGATCTCGATTACGGTAGGCAAGACAAAGAAGCCATCAACAAAATCGTCGATCTCTTAGATCAAGATGAAGAGTTGTTCTCAAAGAAAGTCGGAAACCTACCTGGGTAAGTTTCTCTACATTGGTGGTTCTGGGTGATATCTCTGTTTAGAGTTGTTTCCTAATGATTGTTTTATCATGGAATGTCAAAGGGCTCTGTAAGAGGGAAAAAAGAAGGAAATTAAAAGGTTTGATTAGAGAAAAAAATTGATTTCTTATGGATTTAGGAAACCAAGAAATCTGATATTGGCAATGTCGGAGGTCTTCTATTTGTTTGGAATACTTCATCATTCACTCTTAAGGATTTCTGCTGTAATAGATCCTTTATTCTCACTTTAAGGGTGTCGACTTCTCAATTCTTCTATTATATTGTCTATATTCATGCTCATAATGAAGTTGGTAATAGAAAGATTTTATGGAATACACTACTCAACCTGAAATCCTGTTTTGATCTCCCATGGTGCTTTGGAGGAGATTTTGATGAAATCGGACTCCTAAGCCAAATAAAGGGTAACTTTCGAAGAGATAAAGTGATGGTTAAGTTCAATGACTTCATCAATATGATGAAATTCTCAGATCTGCCTATGTGTGGCAGAAAATTTACTTGGTGCAAGTCCCATATGGAAAACAAGTGGAGTAGAATCTACAAGTTTCTCCTTCATCTAGAGTGGTTAAAGGCCTTCAACTTCAAACTATGGGGACTACTTAGGGATTTCTTGGATCACTGCCCTATTATTATCATGGAAGACTCTAAGGACTAGGGGCTTAGGCCTTTTAAATTTATAAATTCTTGGACTGAGCACCCTCTTAATTTTACTCTCTAGTTGAAAATTTTTGGAACAATTTCCATCTCGATAGCTGGGTAGGATTCAAACTTCTAAACAAGATACATGCTCTTAAATCTTTCTTGAAGTCATGAAATCTATTTGAATTTGGTGATGTAGCTACAAATCTGAAATTTGCAGAAGAGCAACTTCACAGGTTGGATATTACAGCGAAAAGTAGAACTCTTGACCTTGAAGGATCCTCAAGAAGTAACAATCTTAAAGCTAAAGTTTGGAAGCTGGGCAAAACTTTGGAGTGGATGTGGATCCAAAAATTTAAATTTTCATGAGCAAAAGAAAGGGATGAAAACACAAGGTTCTTTCAGTTAGTAGCGAAGAGAATGTAAAGCATGAATATGATCAATTCTATCACAGCAAACGGGGCATCTTTTTTTGATCCAACCTCTATGAAGAATGCAGTTAATTGTAATTTCTGACAAGTCTTTGCTGGAAAATGGAAATTCAGACCTAAACTTACTAGTTCCGTCAACTTTGTTCTCAGTATCAACTCTCCTATCTCTCTTGAATCTATTTTTTCTGAAATTAAAGTCTGGAATGTTGTTAAAGGCTGTGATGTCAACAAAGCTCCGGGTCCATACGGATTTAACATGACCTGGGTAAAGAAGTGTTGGAATCTTATCAAATGTGATATCATGCAATTCCTTTATGAGTTTCATGCTAATGCTAAATTGGCAAAAGGTCTTAACTCCTCTTTCATTGCTCTAGCTCCAAAAAGGCTCTGTCCAGATGGCTTAAGGGATTATAGGATAATCAGTTTAATTAGTTGCACCTATAAAATTATGGCAAAGGTTCTCTCTTTATGATTAAAAAAGGTCTTTCCATCAATCATCAACCCCAACCAGTTTGCTTTCTTGAAAGGTAGAAACATGCTCGATGATGTTTTAATTGCAAACAAAGTTGTCGATTGGTGGGAGATGAAAAATAAGAAAGGTATACTCTTCAAACTTGATTTCGAGAAGGCATTTGACAATGTAAATTGGAATTACCTCTTAAACATGTTGGAAATTTTTGGCTTTGGTCTTAAATGGTGAAGCTACATAAAATAATGCATTTCTTCAGCTAGAGTTTCAACCCTAGTTAATGGCTCCCCTACTTTTTAGTTCGATGTTGGAAACGGTCTGAGGAAAAGAGATTCCCTTACTCTATTTCTATTTAATATCACAGCTAAAGGTCTTGATATCCTATTTACCAAAGCTAAAGATTTAGGGTTGATCAAGGGTATCTTAGTGGCAACAATAACTACAACCTCAACCACCTCTAATTTTTTGATGTCACGATTCTTTTCTATGAAGCTGAGTAGCCTAAGATTCTCACTATCAAAAGGATTCTAAGATCCTTTGAGGTACTATTTGGTCTAAAAATAAACTTTTATAAAAGTATAGTTTGTGGGGTGGGTGTCTTTCCAAAAGCTGTGAATTGTTTTGCTAGCCTTCGAAGATATAAAAAGTAAAAGCTTCCTTTAAACTACCTTGGTCTTCTATTAGGGGCCAGCCCTAGGTTCAAAAAGATATGGAGTCCAGTTATCAGCCATCTCAAGAAGAAATTTGCCTCCTAGAAAAAGTGGTTCCTATCCATTAGTGGAAGGATCACTCTGATCAAGTTAGTGCTGTAAAGTCTTTTAGTGTATTACATGTCCCAATTCAAAATGCCTAAGTCAATATCCTCTAAAATTGATTGTATCCACTCCAATCTTCTTTGGGTGGAAATATGAAGAAGAAAAAACTTCACTTAATTAATTGGGGCAAAGTCACAATGGGGAAGGACCTTGGAGGGCTAGGTATAAAAAGACTGAGGATCTTTAATATATGTCTTCTACTGAAATGGTGGTGGCATTTTGGGGGTGGAGAAAGACTCGCAACTAAGGAAAGTTTTTGGTGTAAGTCTCATTTCCTAGAAGGTGACTAGTCTCTACAAAACTCCTTAACACCTCACATATCCAGAATATGGTCAGCCATTCTCTCCGTGGCCCAAAAAAACCCGGTCTTGTTTCATCAATTCAACCAAAACTTGAGCTTAGTTGATGGAAATGGCAACAATATTAGTTTCTGGAAAGACTTATGGTTCGATGACTCATCCTTAATGAACTCTTTACCTTGCCTATTTAGCTTATCTTTCTTCAAAGATGAAAGTCTATCCTTTTATCATACTTTAAGAAGTGACTTGGAAAATTGGAACATTACCTTCCGTCGTTCTCTATTGTTTAGAAGGATGAGGATTTATACAAGCTTTGTAATCTTTGCTTGAAGCCCCCTTAATCTCTACAAACCAACTTGATCACTTTGCATGGAAAGCCTATTCCTCTGGTAAGTTCTCTGTTAATTCCCTATATCAATGATTTGACTCCTCTAGTGGTCCCTAAATTGCATTTATGAAGCTCATATGGTGCAATGCCTCCCCTCCAAAAGTTCATTTTTTGGGTGGCTTGTTTAGAATGGTAGAGTTAAAATGATTGAATATCTTCAAAAGCTTGGAATTCTTAGTAGTGTGGAAGATTGTGCTTTTGTTTTCTGTGGTCTCAAGTTAGAATATTCTGAGCATATTTTTTTGCTATATACGAGTGTTTGGAGAATTTGGTCAGTCTATCTTCTCTAGTTGGGTCTCTAATAGGCAGCTCCAAACTCTATTAAATCTGTCATTGAATGGTGGTTCAGTTTCAGGTTTTGTGGCTTGAAGAAAGTAATTTGGGAAGTCATTCCTTTTGCCATTTTGTGGGCTATTTGGAACATTACAAATGATTGTATCTTTAACAACTCTTAGCCTCAATAGAACTTGGTTTTAGATCTGGTGAAAATTGGGATTGCTCATGGGTAAAGCACAAGGTAGATAAACTTGACTACTTAATTAACGATCCGGTGTATCAACTAGACCATATTTTCTTAGCCATCAACTAGTAGCAGTTGGTCATATCATAAGTGGCTGCAAGTCACTTAGCTTCTGTCGTGGTTCTCTAATTGTTAGCTCAAAGCCCATAACGGATCCTTGGTTAGATATTGTTTCCTTTTGGCTTGCTTGAAACAACTAAGGTGTGTAGTTTTGGTTTTAGCGTCGCATATGTAGTTTCTTTGGTCTGAGTAGTTTGGTTTAGGGTTTCTTCTTCCTCAGGTGTTTGGCTCTTATCTTGAGTGAGGTGCTTTAGTTGTTTTGGCTAGCAACAATGTTCCATCTGAGTTAGGATATTGTCTTGCCTGCTGTGAAGAAAGTAATATGGGATGTCATTTCTTTTGCCATTCTGTGAACTATTTGGAACACTAGAAACGATTGTATCTTTACCAACTGTCAGCCTCAATGGAACTCGGTTCTAGATCTGGCAAAAATTGGGATTGTTTTATGGGTAAAGCAAAAGGTAGATAGACTCAACTACTTAGTTAACGATTTGGTGTATCAGCTAGACCATGTTTTATTAGCCATCAACCAGTAGCAGTTGGTCTCATCATAAGTGGCTGCAAGTCACTTAGCTTCTGTCGTGGTTCTCTAATTGTTAGCTCAGAGCCCATGGTGGATCCTTGGTTGTATATTGTTTCCTTTTGGCCTGTTTGAAGCAATTGAGGTGTGTAGTTTTGGTTTTAACGTCGCATATGTAGTTTCATTGGTCTAAGTAGTTTGGTTTAGGGTTTCTTCTTCCTTAGATGTTTGGCTCTAGTCTTGAGTGGGGTGCTTTAGTTGTTTTTGCTGGCTACAATGTTCCATCTGAGTTGGGATATTGTCTTGCCTACTCTGATGCTTTTAGCACTTTTCCTCTTCTTTCTCTCTTTTTGTTGATGTACTTGCTTGCACTTCTTGTGCCCTTTCCAGTAATAATATCTCTTTTTTTTATTGATAAAAAAAGTGAAAAACCACTATATGGATGTTTATGCGTAAAGGTTAGGCTATGTGAAAAGTATAGAGAGAATTTGTACTAAGAAACTGGTCCTAATGGGGTAGAACTTTGCGGGATAGATAGAGGTAGGAGTTTTACTAAGTAAAAGGTATCAAACTATTATAAACCAGTAAACAAATTATTTTTGCAACAAAATATCAGTTTTATACGTTGTTTAATTCTTTCTCCTACGAAACTTATACTTGGTTAGGAAAATTTAATCACAAACAATAAAATGAATATTTTGTTGTAAGAAAAAGACACATTGCAATTAAATACAAATGTCGTCTAGCAAAGTTAACATTAATTAAAATTAATAAATTTGAATTAGTATTGACAAAACTTTCCAAATTGTAAAATAATTAATCTTTTTTCTTGATTTTTTTTTAGAGAGATTGGGAGCTTGAATGTGGCATACAAAGGCGGTGAAAAGGAACCTAGGCTTCTCCCATTTACCAAACAAGACGTCAAGAGTGTCACTTAACCATTCCTTTCTTGTAAGTAAAGTGATAGCGGCTGTAGCATCCACCGGTAATGTGTGGAAGAGGGTAAGCTTTCTATGTGGATAGGACGTATCAACACCTTTTGCATCTTTTAAAGGAAATATCTAAGAATAATATTGTGTTGGGTCCTGAGGACCGGCCGAAGATCAAAACCTGTCATGACCTGGATCTTGAGAATCCATACATGAACCATTACATCATGACCCGTTAATTGATGTAAATTAATTAGTAAGTATTGATTAGTCTCAGTACTAGCTTGATTATAAGTTTTCAAACAGTTAAAGATGAAATAAAGTTATTAAAAGTGTTTTAGAAGTAAGAGAGAGGTTTAAAAAAAAGATGTTCAAGAAAAAGAGACTAGTGGTCATCCAGATATAGGCTGGCTGTCATTTGTCGAATGTCCGACAGTCATCCGCCTAACTCTCCAATTCAATTCCAGTAGTTATGGTCTCAAGGTTCTGAGAATCAGACCTTATGGCAGTCGTTTGCTTAACATATATACCTTTGGTACTTCAAGTTTCAATTTGGCTTCATTCTAGTAGCTAGGATCTAACAATCCTTTGGGGTGGCTCTCATTGCAGATGTCCAATTAGTCTATTTTTTGGCTTAATTTCCAAGTAATGCCATTTTTAGTAGCTAAAGCTGTCACAACCTTAACATGGAAGGCTTGACAATAGGGTCATCTGAATACAAAATGGAGGTAATTGAACTAATCATCTGTAATATCCCGATCCTTAAATTTAAAATACTCAACTAATTTAGCCCGGATAATACAACATTAAAGTTAAAGAGATTCACTACTTAAACATTGTGGGTATAATAAAAATGCATAGAAATATATGTATATTATATGACAAGGGCATGTATGAACAGGATGTATTATTTATGTGTGTGTGTGTGTGTATATGTACGTATAATGTATATCGATATAAATAAATAAATATGTTTAGGAGGGATATCACTCAAGGCCCCAAAGCTTGAATATCACCTAAAGGGGGAGGGGGGTTGAATAGGTAGGTCTTAGAATCAAAACATTTCTCCTATGTTAATTTCAATTCTTGTCTAAATCAAAAGATGCACAACAACTAAATCACTTAATGTGATTAAGCCAATATTTATGCCCATTCACCAATGAAATAACTAAGAATCAGTCAAATACACCAACCTATCAACATTCACAAAATTGATCAATCTAGCTTAATTTGATAAGCAATTTTATCAATTCAAAGCAAAATTCAATTAAGTGATCAATTTATGATTTCATTCAATTTATTCAATCAATTTTTCAATTAATCAAATTAAAGAACAATTATGAATTTCATAAAAACTCAATTTTAATATTCTAGAGAAGCATTCAATAAAAGCAATTAATAAATTGAAAGAAATCGAGAGATTTGCAAACCGATTGATGACGAAGAAATTACTAAGGACAACAATCCTTGAAGTAAAATTCTGGAGCCAGGACAATTCTCAAGGAAGACTTCCACAACATATCTACGAACAAGCTTAGTACCTCAAGCTCCATTCTCTCCGATCACGTCTTCAAATTCCTCTTGAATCCTCAAGCATCTCATAGCCAGAACTTTGAAACAACCGAAATCCTCGACAGTCTCAGAATCCTCTGATCAAGTCGCTCAACAATTGTGAATCCTCACAACCTCAATGTTCACCGATCGCTCAACGCCGAATCCTCAAGCTTGAACTCCATCTTTCAACAATGGTGAAATTGACATGAATAAGGGCTCTTAGATCTGATTTAGATCTAGTGGATAATCTAAATTGATTAATGAACAAGAGTAGAGAAATGTATGAATGACATATATGAATGATCTCTCATAAGAGGTTCATGATCTCTTAACAATTTAGCTCTCACAATTTGAGACTCTTTCACTCAATTTTTGACTGCTCTTAATTGTATTTTCATTATTTTCGCAAAGAGATTATTCTCTCCCAAATGAGCTTGAAAATAGAATATAAATCTATTTTTCACCTAGTGTTTGTTCGAACGAACCATCATTCGTTCGAACAAGCACTAGTTCGTTCGAGCGAACAAGGAACTAATATCAAACGAGCATAACTCTGAAGTTGTAGCTATTTATTTGATATAGAACCTTCGAACGAATGAAGACAAACCTTTATGTTGTTCTTTCGAATGAGCAACAGAGAGTTGCTCATTCTTGCTTGTCTTATGTACTAAATTTTTTCCTTTAGTATTTTAAAGATGCATTTTGGAAAAATTGATTCACAATCACAAGTCAATCAGATACATGATGTTATGATAAAAACTATATGTAATGCATGCATGATATGAGTGTGTGAGATCCAAATCAAATACAAAAGTTCAATATACCCTTCGAGAGCCAGGTTGACCGGTATTGATGCATTGTAATGTCTCTTAGACAAACTTGGAGAAGAACGAGCTTTAAGGTACTCACTTATAAGACTTATGTAAGGATTACACAAAAAACATGCTTTGTCAAACCACATTAACCAATTACAATATCAGACCCCATAGTCCTAACAAAATATACTTTGTAGCAATGCTTGAGCCACCTCAAGCATGAGCTGGCATTATTATAAAAAAGAAATCTTATGTGGTGGCAAAAAAAGGGTTAAGGTAGTATAATGGAAATAAGGTGGCAGCATATATATGTGAATATACAGGAATTTCATTTATAAATACAAGTATGTATATATATATATATACACATGTGACAAACTAATATATATATATATATATATATATGTTTATGTGTATATATAAATATAAGTATATATACATACATACATATACATATATATATATATATATAACAAGACAAGCCTCAAAAAAAGCTTATAGAAACTTTGGGGACTGCCCTTAGATGCCTTATGCTTGGCCAAAACATGAGGTGGCTTAATGCATAAGACCTAAGGTGGCACAACCAAATGGGAAAACTTCCTACAAAAGCACTTTTTTTTGTAAGCTAAATATGTATATAACCGGAATAATCGTGAATTCTACCACTAAGCCACAATACTTAGCTATGTCATTAGGCACCTTAACCTATTTATATACTATTGAACAATTAGGGAATAAAGGAAAAGGAAAAAAATGGAGGCTACCAATGGTGTTAGAACTATGATGGCCTATGTGAAGGGGCATGGTTTGAAACATAATGAAACACAATGCCACTGATAGTGGCAATGACTTAATTTATCTAAAATAATATTTATAACCAAAGATTTAAATAATAATAAATAAATACCAAATAAATAATTAAAAGTGAGTAACACCCCTATCCAATGAAATGGGTAACATTGTATAATGTACTAAAAGTACCATCAATGAAAACTTCTGGACAATATGTGTGATTCTGGACTAGGATTAGGGAACCTAACCTAATTACATGTAGACTTAACCTAACCTAGGTTGAGAGGCAAAGTGATCAAATACATCACTAGCCTAAGATAATGAAATTATACATCAAAGAATTATGGAATTATTTAATAAATGACTATAAAATACTAAAACAAAATATTATAAATATATAACAAAATAATGTTCATCATGTGAGTTGCACATGGTGAGAAGAGGGATAGGGAAATACACATTTAAGTCTAACACTCCGACTCAATTACATTACGTGATTATTTTAGTAGGCTAACAAGGGCATATCCATGAAATGTAGCCATTACATCATGGACACGACGAGTATAACGTGGTGGAGACATGAATACAATATACATGTATATACGCATGCATAAAATATATAAATATATTGTAGACACCTCATTTTGAGACCCTTGATTGAATAAAGTTGGTTTTGTCATTTTTGGTAAGTTGCTACAATGTCCCATTTGGGAATATTTTTTCATTTCACCCATAGAGGGCATTTCGGTCATTTTTTTATGGAGGACATTTTCGACATTTTAGCCATTTTGTCCATAAAGAGCATTTTGGTGAGTTCGGCCATAGAGGACATTTTTGACATTCTTTTATAGAGGAAATTTTCATCATTTGGCCTATAAAGGACATTTTAGTCATTTCGCCCATAGAAGGCATTTTCGTCATTTACCTATAGAAGGCATTTTTGACATTTTGGTCATTTTGCCTATAGAGGACATTTTTGTCATTTCGCTCATAAAGGGCATTTTTGACATTTTAGCCATTATGCCCATTAAGGGCATGTTGGCCATTTGACACATTAAGACCCTTGGGAGTATTTTGTTCATTATGCCTACTAAGGGCATTTTGGTAAATACTAGAGGTTTTTCACATTCTATGGGTATTTTTGTAATATTGATGTTATTTTGCCATTTTGAGGGCATTTTGATAATTATAGAATATTCCTATTCCATATAGGTTATTTTGGTCATTTATGGGCACACATATAATTTTCATGTCATTTTACCCATATAGGGTTAATTTGGTAATTTTGGTTCTTAGGGACAATTTTGACTTTTTTATGCCTTAGTGGCTTTTTTGTAATTTCTTTATCCCTAAATTCTCCATTGAAATAGGAGCGATATAGTAATATAGGTTTTTCGACCAAACACTTGCCAAATTCCCTTCCTTATTCCAAGGGATCTACCCTAGATTTGTGCACAAAATAATTTCTATATTTAATTGCTTGCTCATTAAACATTGAATCTTGGCCATTCATCCATAAAACTCATTGTGAGCCCTTGGATCAAACCTCCTTACTTTTTTCCTATAAATAAGACCCCCTAGCCACCATAATTCGGGGTTCCACATAATACAGACAGAGGGTTCCGTATCATAATCAATTAAGAAGCCAAATGCTGCAGCAATAATCACTCTTTCTTTTTCTTTCATATTTCTTGAAACCTTGTTCTACACAAGCAATAGTTCCAATCTATTGAAGATGAAGTTTACAAAATTGAAGAATCAATCCAAGGAGTTCAAGCTCTAGCCTTGTTTGATTCAACAAAAACAATCAGGTAAACTCACTAAAACCTTTCAAGTTTTTCTTTTCCTAATTTAATTTATCCTATCACTCTTGATAGAATAAATTGAATTAAAGAACTACATTGGCTCTGATTCCACTATCTGAATGGATACGTAGGACACCTCATGGGCCTGAGTCTACTCTTTTCCTTTAATCTATTTATTTTATGTCTTTTTTCTTATTTCTTCCATGTCAATCTCTCTCTACTCTTTCTTTTGGTTTATTTGCTTTATTTTTCCCGTTTATCTCATTCGTTCATATCATTAGTATCATTATCTGTATACTCACTTTTCATCTTGTTTGTGTCATGGAATATTAAGCCTTTTAGATGAACACTTGAGGCCAGTCCATTCAGTCTGGGCGGGATGGGTGCCTACCCCCTTCCCATCTCGTACCTTAGCTCGTGGATTCGGGATTCTTTGGTTCATTGTAGATTAGTTTTGCTTTACTTTATTTTAACCTATGTCAAGGGGTTTAGAATGTAAATAGGACCAAAGCAATATTAGTTTTCTTTGCTATTCTTTTTACATGTGTTCTTCATAGGTTGTATCAGGTTTGCTTGTTATTTAGCCTAAAATAAGTTGGTGACTCCTTTGTGTTTTTTTATGTACACCGCAATCTGAAAATAGGGTGTGTTCCTTCCCTACTTTGAGGGAATGGACTTTAAAAGCCGTGGGGTGGGGGGGCTTGTTTCACACTCTCACCTTTCCTAATTTTTCTAGCGCCTGCGCTCACATATATAAATATACATAAATATATAAAACAAATTGTATAGGGATATATATATATACACACATATATACATACACACACGTGTGTGTGTGTACGAATGTGAGGGGTGTGTGTGTGTATGAGAAGGATAAATAGGGGGGGTGGTTTCACCTCATAAAGTCTAAGTGGTGGCAGCCACCTTTCTAAAACATGAAATGGAGAAAAATTGAGGGGGTTAACATGGGTGGCTAAGGTAACCGGATAAGAGAGAGAGAGAGAGAGAGAGAGAGAGAGAGAGAGAGAGAGAGAGAGAGAGAGAGATAAGAAGAGAAAGAATGAAGAAGGAAGCAGGATTGAGCTCTGGAAAAAGAGAGGAACAACTTCAAAGAGAGAGAATTGCAGAAATAGGGGAAAGCAAAGAGTATCAATAATAGAAAAAGAGAAAGAGAATAGTTGAGGAGAGAGAAAATGTCATGACCCGAAACCCACCCTATGCGGATCTCGTGTCGTGGAGCCGGCCCAATGGCCGTCCCTACTTTTTTCATTCTTTTACCAATGATAACAATAAGCAAGGTAACCATAACATTAAAGTGCGGAAGCCTTATTACAACCTTGTTCAAAAACTAAAAATAAGTCTGACAATAACTAAACATAAACCAATCATAAACCACTTTTAGGTGGTGAGTGCATGGGAGAGACTATTGTATTCTATTGTGCTCCTCAACCGTCTCCCTACGCTCCAGACCTCCTACTATAGTTCTGTAGCATTCTCACCTAAAAACATAATAAAAGGGGTGAGCTAACAAAGCTCAGTACGTAAAAGCCTATCTCCAATACAGGTTAAGGATTACATTAGAAAAATAAAATCAATGGAAACATGATAGCCAGTCATGACAACGGTTGTAGTTAATTGTAAAATGCCGCAATGGACAATGAATGATAAGGTACAATAACAATCATGAGTAACAGTGTAACATGAATATGGAACAGGCCCAATAACCACAACTAACATAAATATTACCACAATGAAACAATCACAGTCAAGTCCAATAAATAAAGAACAATCAACATAGAACTATTCATAGGGAAATGAAAACATCATATGAAACCAATAAACGTCAATATATCAATTAAACATGAATGAGACCTTTACTATGTTTAGGGTTTGGCAGACCCTCGGTCTTTTAGGGCCCGGCATACCCCTATTAACATAAATGCATATAAAATGCCCATTAAACTCACTGCGTAAAAACGCCATCATTGCCATGTGTTCATTTAACCCGTAGGTCCCATAAATTGACCCGTAGGTCCCAGTCAATCAGATAGCATCAGATGGGTAATATGACTGAGCACAAGACCTGGCATATAACATAAATCAGGATTCTATTGTATTCCATATGAAGTGTACAAAACATGGAACATCATAACATAAGCATACAGTAATAAACGTTAATACAATGAATCAAGTCATGAGATATCAATCAATAGGCATCCACCAGATAGAACAATATCCATGGTGGGAACAATAACAATGGATATATATACATGAGTATGAGTTTTGGCAGTAATAGAAAGATTGTGGCTTAGAAAACCACGTATCAAAGATAGAAGTTTACTTACCTTATCAATGCGTCTTAGTATTCCGTGATCTTCCCTTTCCCTTTTGAGTCACCTATATATCAGTAAACACGTTTCAGCTTTAATGTCATTTATCAAATTATGCCTCGCTACTCTAAATATCTCTTTTATTAATTTAGGCTTTTACGATTTCTAATTTGAGCTAATTTACCCAAGGATAAAATGGTCTTTTATGTATCTCTATTTTTTAGGTTCTGTTCTCACCATTTGGACTTCACCGTTGAGTCCAGAAGGTTTGAAATAATAAAAATTCACTATTTACTTAACTCATTCGGAGTTCGTTTGACTCACCTTCGACTTAGGGGCATTTTGGTCATTTTGGTGTTTCTACGGGTATTTTATTTTTTGGAACTCCGTCTCTTGAAACGGACCTCACCATTGAATCTAGAAGGTCCAAAACAATAATTTTTCATTATTCATTCGACTAATTTGCTCACTAGAATTTAATTTAAAATTAATTTATTAAATTAATTAAGTGTAGCTAATACATATAGTATTTGAGCCCAAACAGACCACATGTGCCTTAGTGGCACAGTGGTCCAAGCTTCAAACCTTAAACCTAAGGTCTTGGGTGGAAGTCATAGGGGCAACGCTCCTGCGCCATTTTTTCTTTAAATCTGCAAGCCAAACAGTGGATAAACAAGGGTAGAATAACCTTGTCCCCAAACAACCTATTAACCCAATTTATTAACCATATAGCAAAACACTCCTCTTTTAAGTTTTTAAACCTTTTAAACATAACAGTAGCCCCTACACTGTGCGACGGGTCAGGCTCCGATCAGACCCGTTTGACCTGCCCCGCTCTAGCCATCATCACGCTTGTCCAGTGGTTGCCGATCATCTTCTCCGACGATGGTGACTCGTCGATGGCACTTTTTCTTGCGGTTTTTCAACGAGTTCGAACCTACAAGTCATGGGCAACTCAAATCTACCCTCGGTTCTGGGATTGGAGCTTTGGATCTCCCCCAAAACAGGAAAAATCGTAGCTCCAGTGGAGTTGTGCAATTTTTCGGCCAGCTCCAGCCAACCCTTTTCTCCCCCATTTTCTACCCTTTTCTTCTACGTTTTTGACCCAATTTTGATCCCATAAATTTCCTGCACCTAAGAGGATAAATTCCTCATGATTTAAACAAATTTTCATGCTTAAAATCACCCAAACCAATTCAATTACCAAAACCTTTAAATGCATATTTCTCTTTCATTTCTAACCTATTTTCCTTCATTTTTTTTTAAAATGATCCTCATTCCATGCTCATAAAGACCCTATCATCAAATCTATATTTCATTCTTAAATTTAAAAAACTGAATTTGATCCAGTTTACCCGTTCTGAGCATGCGCACAGGTGTTCTTCCCGAGTCATCCCGGCTTCACGTTCTGAATTCAACAGCCTCAGTCCCGATCTCCTGGCTCTATTACTCCTCCTCTTCTCGCAACAACTCACGCATGTAGCGCCCCAGACCTTTCACCTTTTTTTTCCCTTCCAATTTCTAACGCATGCCTGGCATACTTGTTTTATAACTACTTTCCTTAAATTTTCCCCTTCTCTCTCTCTCTCTCTCTCTCTCTCTCTCTCTCTCTCTCTCTCTCTCTCTCTCTCTCTCTCTCTTTCTCCCTCCCTCATTGCCTCTTTATTTTCCTGGGTCCATAACTCTCCCAATTTCCTCTCTTTTAAGAGTCAGTTACATATTGTAACTGATATACATATACACACCTTCACATATCTATATTTATATATTTTTGTTTTTATACCTATTTGTATACATATATATATATATATATATTGTCCACACATTCAACTTCCTATTTTTTATTTCTTTCTAATTATTATTTTATTTTATCTTATTTATTTTATTTTACTTTTATATTTATTTATTTATTTTTTGCTATTCATCCATATATTCAAAGCTATTGAAAATCTAAACCGTTTATTTCATCATCGTAACGTAAAATCTTATGGCTCGGTTACAATTGGGTCAGTGTTTTACAGAAAATAACCAACTAGCTTCAAACAGGTAAAAACTCAAGTTTTCTTGCCTTAATTTGTCATTTGCATTATTTTTATGAATGATAATGTGGAAAAACGGAGAAAAACTAGTAGAGAATTAACAATGGCCAAACCTAGAAAAATTAGGTTATGAATATAAGTCAACCAAGTTTGAAACTAGACTCATGGTTCGAAAGAGAACAAACAAATGGAACATATAGCATTTTGAAACAACCAAATTGGTCAAGAGACCACTAAGAAGACTAAGGTTGTAGTCAAGTTGGATAAACTTGGAATAACAAATTTAGGATGGATTCTATAACACCCCGATCAGAATTATCAAAAATTAAGTCACTAATTTAAATATTAGAGACTTTAAGAAACAAAATGGCAATTATGAAAACTAGACCAAGAAAAATAAAATAACAAGACTTTGATTTATGAAGTCGACACGTGAAGGAAATAAGTGAGAATACAAGTACATGAGAGGAAAAATGAAAATAAAGCAAAAAGGAAGAATGAGATAAAATATGCCACATGCCAAACAATGCATAAGAAGAAAAAGATTGGAAATAGGCCAAAAAAGTGCTAGCCCAAGGTCTTGAACCCAAGACCAAAATTAAGAAGAAACTTATATCAAGAAAATAAACTAGCTTGGTTACAAGCATTTTTGTGTTATATATTTCATAAGATACATGTATTTACAATATTAAACCCCATTCCACCACCCATCACAACCAATCAGGATACGTGCAACACCTCAGCCCTATGTGTGTGTGTATATATATATATATATATGATGACATATATATAGGTTGTGCATGTGTGGCAGACAAGCATGTCATGCATGTCTAGTAAACTGATAGAGAGAGAGAGGGGGGGAATAGAGAGAAAAAGTGAAGAAGAAGAAGAAGAAGAAAAGAAGAATGGGGAGGAAGAAGAAGTTGTGCATGCATGCAATTTTGGGAGCTACTCTAGGGAATTCAGTAGCTCAAGCCCGAGAAAAGGAGAACCCCCCATTGAAGGTAAATCACTCACTTTAACTTTTCTCTCTAAAACATAAAAAAAGTAGAATTTACTTATTTTTTATGCTGTTAGAATGCATGCTTGTAATTTAAATGCATAATGGAAGAGAGTAGCATTTAAATGGGACAATTTGAGCTAAGCGAAACCTAAGAAACACTAAGACCCGAAGTTGTAAAAAAATGAGTTTTCAATCTAACTTGGCTAAAGCTTGAAACAAATTACAAGGCTTAAAAGAGCATGGAATATGGCTCATTCTGCAACTTAAATCAATTAAAATGGTCAAAAAACCAAGGAGAAAAGCCAAGTTGCAGGTATGGTCGAGTTTTAGTGGGTGATTAAGCTTTTGGTTAATTCGTAGGGCTTAAGCAATGGGGAAATGCTCCCCAAACTCACAGCAACACATAGGAAGAAAAGGGGGAGAAAACAATGTCTAAAAACTCACGAAATAGGAAAAGATTAGCTCGCTAGAAAGTCTGGCCCTCGCCGGAGCCCGAATGTAACATCCTATTTCGAGCATAAGGAATCATCAAATTGAAAAACCAAAACTAAATATGAAATCCTCACAAAATTTAGAATCAATCCTCATTGGAAAAGTCACCGGAGGTGATTGGTGACAGAGGCCGGTGCCGGATAGTGTGACTGGAACCCTTGCCAGAGTCTTGGGGAAGAAGGCATTGTTCGGGTCGAATTTGGGTCGGGCCCCGATCGGAACATAAAATGGATTTGTTTTTAAGTGACACAACGTTGTTTGGGGTGATTGAATTTAAACTTTAAATAAGTTTGGGATTGTTTGGCAACGAGTATAGGAGTCTTTGATTTGATAACTAGAGGTGGAATAGGGATAGCCTATGCGTAAATTGATTCCTTGTCTGCTGTTTGGCCTACCAAAAATTAGAAAAATAAAGGAGAGCTGCAGCTCCCCAGTTTCAAACCATGGACCTCACGCACGTGAGGGTTTTAGACCCCACACGTGAGCCACTATTGAGGCACTTCGTTAAAATAATAACCGAATATATATAATATAAAATAATATAATTAATTTAATTTAATTTGGTAAAATGTTCCCGATGCCCAAGTAAAGCAAAAAGATAGTATAACCCAATCTTTCTGGGCATTCTGGACTCAAAGACAGAGTCTGATTTGTGAAATTAAGTCTAAAAAAATTAAGACACGTAAAATATAAAATTGCTATTTTACCCTTAATGATACCCGGAGCCAATTAAATATAAAAGATAGTATATCTTGACTATTTTGGGTGTTCTGGACTCAATGGTGAGGTCTGTTAAGCCCAAATAAATTCTAAAAAATATGAAACCACAAATGAGGTAATACTCTTTACATCCCGAACACTAATTTAGTTATTAAATGAATTTAGGAAAAGAGGGCGGGACTTAACCTAAAGTCTAAGGATACTAGACTAAATAATAAAATTCGTTAAGGAAGATTTAGATACAAAAATAATAAGTGGCCGATAGTAATGCCTCCTTTATATTCTAATGTGTAGTTATGTGTATTTGACTGATGATCTAGGAACTAATGTCACGCCTTGAATTCCCGACCGAACCCGGGGACGCGACTGAATGAAACAAAAGAAAGGAAATAAATAGATAAAGTAAATAAATAACAATTTAACTAATATAGATACAAGCCTATTCCACTAACATAACTATGCATCCGTATATCTCTGTCAATACACATCCATTCCCGTTTTATAAAAAAATTTCGGCAGAACCTTCTCTGTTTTTCGAGCCTTTTTCCCCCTGATAATCACAGTACATTATATATATACAAACACATCACAATCCATCCTCACTCGATGGCCACAACTTTATCAAAGTTAAATATACATCGCCTACTTATACAACCAAAAATATACAACCATGATACAACATATATGTCATTGGGCTTAAGCTCGTACATCACAAAACACGCCTCTCGGGCCAAATATCCATCTACAATCAAGTCTCCTCCACTCGGCTAGACTTTCTCAAGCCTCAGGTGTCGGGAATGTCATCTGAAATATGGTTCCCACGAATGGGTCAGCGCCAACATACTGGTATGGTACAATACTAATGCAAGGAACAAAATTAAGACGTGGCATGTGCAAGTGTACATGTATATCTACATGCCTCCCTAATTATGCATACAGTATAATGGCAATGTACAACCACATTTGAAGAAAACCCTATATCACGTTCACAAATTCATCAACACAATGCACAGGCAATATGCGTGACACACCCATGCATCTCAATGTCACACCCATGTCTCATTTACGGGTACTCCCCGATGGCATCGAAGTACCAATGCAATGGCCAATTTTGGGTTTTTCACCACAGGATCTGCACCCTCATAATGCACAGCACCTCGTGCTGACCCACACTATGCTTTCAAGAAATCACCCTATGCCAATATGCCATGATTTCATCATGCAATAGTACAGTTCAAATGAAACATCACTTTCATAAGCATATGCAACATGTTTTAAATAATGCATCACAATTAAGATCAAATCACTAGACTTCATATAATGACAACTCAACATGCTTTAAATAATGCTTTCATGTCATGCTCAATCAATCTCAACACTTACGCAATCCACATGTCACAACATCAACAATCCTTCTAGAACAGAAATCACATATGATGACAACTCAAGAAGTAAGTCACAATTCTCAAATAATCATAGGGAACATGGAAGCACACAAACAATCAACTCAAAGTTTCTCAAAGAAATAACCCCTATGTGATCTTCTATCATCAGATAAGCATAAAAATCATTCAAGCAATATGCACATCAATCCTAATTTAATCCTATTCCTTACTTAGCAAAGTACCATACCTGATTAGGGCGTGTCTTAACCCTAGGATGCTGTGTCCACTATGCAGTCAAGTCAACAAAAATGTCCCTAAGCTTCTGTTGAATCAACATCTTTGATCATAGAGTTTCTCTCTATTGCAGTGGCCCCTCAATAGAACTCAAACCAAACAAATCCCATCCATCAGATATTGAAGAACTCTCCCTTCCTCAAGTTGCTCCTTTAATCTTCTCCAAATTTTCAACACATCAGACTGTGTCAATCCTCAATACAGTATCTCAAATGTGACCTTTCGTCGAAGAAACCTCATCTCTATCATCTTTATAAAATACTGGCAGCTCTCTCTCCGTTGCTGATTGTGAGCCAACTTCTTTATCACCATTACAGCAAGATGGAGACCCATGAGCATTATCCAAGCATCTATATCTCATCTCAAGAGCAGTCCCTTTCAACTTCACAACTGTCCACTCTGCACACCTTGACTTCCAAGAACATGAGGTGCAGCAACCCTTGTATCTCAGTTTTGACTAAGGGAATACTGTGATGGGTCAGCTCTCTACTTGGAATGGTCAGGTCAGTAATTTCTAGACTTAGATCATGCCTAACTCACATCCACCGGTTAGTGAAATTAAAGCTCAAAGCTATCCAACACTCAATACATTAGTTTTATCTGCTACTGGATTTTTTTCCTTGTGCAGGAATTCTATTCTAATTGTAATGGAACTAATCTGTAACTGATAACCAATATATCACTTGTAAAGGGCCATAAGTATTATACCAAAAATTCCTTTATATTGGTTATGAATGACCAGATCAGGCATTAGGTAGCATAAGGGGCTGTTTAAACTTAACGGTTTAATATTTACTACTGTGCAGGACTACATCTCCACAATTAATTTCACGCTCCCAGTTGATGATAAAACAAAAGTGTTAAAACACAAAATTTTATATCATGAATAATTTGGTAATTCCACAAGAACAATCAATTAAATTTCAAAATGGCTGGGTCTATATTCAAATTAAAACCTGAACTACACTCAATTTAATAATTGAAGCGTATTCAATTTAATAACTAATCCATTATTTAAATCAAGGGCTATTCAATGTCCAAATCAATAGCTGAATTTCTCTTCCAAACCCACTGGACATTCCAGCAGCCGCACCAATCCCACCTCTTTCTAATTTTCCTAACAGCTAATTACTATTGTGACTAAATTAAAATTTCTATTAGAAATTAAAAATTCAAAGAATCAGATATATACCTGCCTCAGTTCCATTTCCTACTACACTTCCTCAATTCACCCATCCATTTCCCAATCCGAGTTGCTGTAATCATCCTTGTGGTGCCATCAATATACCCCCAAATTTAGTCGCCACCCAACAGCCGCAACATCATTGGCTGATTAGCACGGTTGTCCTGATCCCGTCCAATTTGATTCTCAATTTGTCGATCCACTACCTCTACAAATCGCAACATCTTATTTCCCCATAACAAATCACAAATCAGCCATCAACCATCCATTTTTCCAGGTGCGCAAGTTCCCCCTCTGCACCGCTAGTCACACTCACACAATGACCTGTTGTAATTTCTCCTCTTCACGCTTGACTCTTGACAACATCAGGCGTTTTCTTTTTGTACACAAATTGGCTGAACAACAACTTCTAAAGAAGTAATCTCTGCACCGCTACACAATCACAAACAAATATATAAATATAGACACACAAGATCCCCCATTCATCTATGATTTTCTAACCAAAACCAACAAGGAAAAAAAAGCCTCACAAAACCAGAAGTCCCATTACAAGAAACCCAAATTGTACGCAACGGAGGCCAACCTGGTGCGCTTGAAGGCTGATGCTACCTTCGAATTCGCTCATCCGATCCCCTGGCGAGGGTGGTCGAAGTCGAGTCTCTGACGGTAGTCACGGTCTGGAGAGAACTAGTTTCAAAATTTCTCTCCTTGTTCTCTCTCTCTCTCTCTCTCTCTCTCTCTCTCTCCCCGTATATCCCTCCTTTATGTTTTTCCTTCTCCACCGACTTAGAGACAACCACGTTTAACACACACCACACACTACACACTACATATCCCAAGGCTGTCAACACTCACTTAATAATTATTTTTTTTCTATTCTTTTCTTGCTTCTTTAATTGATTCTTGTCTCACTTGAGACATATATATATATATATATATTTTATTTTATTTAATCATTTTACTTCATTTTTATTTATTGTCACATTATTTTAAAATTTTATTTCTTTCATTTCCTACAATATTAAATCACAACTCGCCACTAAAATCGGGGATTTATTCTACCACTATTGGGTCCCTGTTAATGGCTTGTTTATATTCAGGGCTATCTCTAATTATTATCGTCACAAAACCCTCTCTATCCATTCATTTTTTTATTTTTTTCCAAGTCTCTACAACTAAAGACAAAGGAAAGGAGATTAACATAGTGGACTGAAAGTTTCAGGTAAGTAATCTTGTATCCCGAATCAATTGCATTTTATCTTCTATCTAGCAAATGCCTAAGTGTTTTATATCCTGTTCAAATGTCTATCTTAAGAATTTTTGTACCTGTTCAAATGTCTATCTGTATCTTGTGAAATATTCAAGAACTATTGTAGAGATCTGAAAAATGAGGATAAATTTTTCGTTTTTATCGGTAGGGTACTATTTATGCACAGTTTTGCCGATAGGGCATTTATATGCATCATTTAAGCATAAGTCATGTTTAGGAGCATAATTTGAATGTTCCATAGAAGTGAAACATACTTAGAATATTAAAATACACCTACTATAAAAATTTGAGCCTGTTCGGAGATAGTTTCAAAAATAGGACCAAAAGGGCGTCTCAGGTGACCCGGGTGGATCCGGCCAAACCTGGCCACAGGAAAAAAATTTATTTTTTTGAAAATTTTCATTTAAAAATATTTTAAGAACTTTGGCTAAAAAAAATACCGAATTGAGGTGTTTCGGGACGGGTTGTAGTGTAACGGGGTTCCAAATTCATTAAGGGCAAAAAGGTCATTTTGCACCTTTGCCCCTCCACTATAAATACATCCCCTTAGTGTATTTTTATCACATTTTGGTCTGAGATTCAGAGCAGAACACGTTCGTGGTGAAAAGGTGAAAAAAAAGCCCTAAGTTCTCCAAGCTTCAAGCCACCAAAACACACCCTTAGGCCAAGATTCTTGCAAGGCTTCCTTCTAGGAAGTTGTTCCTCTCATCAAGACCTATATTCTCACCGAACAGTTCGGCTACACGATGAACACAACTCTCTCAATTTGAGAAAAACCATTCTAGGTATGATACCTTGCTAAGTTAGGAATAAATTTGAGTTTTCTTGCCTTTCTATATGTTGTTTGAGTGTTTAAGGTATTTACTTGATATTAAGAAATCACTTAAGAGGTAGTTGCTTTAAAAACTTAGAGTTGGTAGTTTGGGTGCTTGTGTGTTCTTGAGTTAATTGATGATTTGTTGCTATAATAAAGATGTATCTTGCCTATGTGTATGAATTATTATATTTTGGTTTATATTCATGTTGATATATCTTGTGTTTTGGAAGGTGTGATGGTTTGATGCGTTAGTGCTTTATGAAATTATGTGTTCTTTGTGAATTAGTAAGATTGTGAAAATATGGCTTGAGCATGTGTTGAAATGGATAATTTATAGCATATGTTCATGTAAAGGAAGTTTAAGGATTTTGAAGTTATGATTTTGAAGTTGCATAATGAAATCATGACATTTTGGCATATTGTGATTTCTTGGAAACATGGTGTGGGTTGAGCACTTGGTGCTATGCATTATGAGGGTGTAGATTCTGTGGTGAAAAACTCAAAATTGGCCATTGCATTGGTACCTAGATCCAACAGGAGCGATCCATAAACTGGTGTTGGTACTCAGATCCATCGGGAGATGGCCCTTTGCTATAATTTTTTAGAATATGGACAGTAAAAGAATAGTCAAAAGATGATTTAATAATTTTGTGAGGATGAAAAAATTAAGAATATGGGAGCCAATGAACACAAAAGCACTTAGATATAACAACCATTATCTTTTTATCACAAAAAACTGGTGTTACATTACAAAATGTCACTATTAGCGACGTAAAAAATAAAGATCAATAGATGTCGATGAAAAAAAAATCAAATAAAAATAGTCAGTCCCGATGCAAGACCTAAAGACCCCGATGCAATAATCCCAATCAATCTGAAATAAAGATAAAATGATATATATTAGAACACTTATTAAATATATATGAAAGTGAATATATTATTTTTTTTCCATGCATAAATAGTAAAAACGGCATAAAGTAACATAACTTGCAAACCACTAATCCGAACTGATTGTCCTAAGTTTTTGGTAGTCTATTTTGTCATTTGTGAGGTGTGTGATGGGGTATCGAGATAGTTAGGCAGATATCTGGTATTTTGGTCCGTGAAAACCCCAAAACCCGCCTTTTCGGAGCAAAAACTTACATAAGTTTCAAACCGTTGATCCGAATCGAGTGTCGTAAGTTCATGCAAGTCTATTTTATCATTTGTGAGGTGTGTGATGGGGTTTCGGGGTCGGTAGGCCAATATCCAGCATTTTAGTCTGTCAAAACTCAAAAATGGACCTTTTTAGAGCAGAAACTTGCATAAGTTTCAAACCGGTGATCCGAACCGAGTGCCATAAGTTCGTGCAAGTCTATTTTATCATTTTTGAGGTGTGTGATGGGGTTTCGTTGTAGTTACGCCGATATCCGGTGTTTTGGTCAGTCAAAACCTGAAAATGGGCCTTTTTGGAGTAAAACTTGCATAAGTTTCAAACCGATGATCCGAATCAAGTGTCATAAGTTCGTGAAGTCTATTTTATCATTTGTGAGGTGTGTGATGGGGTTTTGGGGTCAGTAGGCTGATATCTGGTGTTTTGGTCCGTCAAAACCTGAAAATGGGCCTTTTTGGAGCAAAAACTTGCATAAGTTTCAAACCGGTGATCTGAACCAAATGCCGTAAGTTCGTGCAAGTCTATTTTATCATTTTTGAGGTGTGTGATGGGGTTTCATGGTATTTAGGATGATATCCGATGTTTTGGTCTGTCAAAACCTAAAAATGGGCCTTTTTGGAGCAGAAACTTACATAAGTCTCAAACCAGTGATTCGAACCAAGTGTCGTAAGTTCGTACAAGTCTATTTTATCATTTTTGAGGTTTGTGATGGGGTTTCATGGTAGTTAGGCTGATATCCAGTGTTTTTGTCCGTCAAAACCTGAAAATGGGCCTTTGTGGAGCAGAAACTTGCATAAGTTTCAAACCGGTGATCTAAACCGAGTGCCGTAAGTTCGTGCAAGTCTATTTTATCATTTTGGAGGTGTGTGATGGGGTTTTGTGATAGTTAGGCTGATATCCAGTGTTTTGGTCGGTCAAAACCTAAAAATGGGCCTTTTTAGAGCAAAAACATACATAAGTTTCAAACCGGTGATCCGAACCGAGTGTCGTAAGTTTGGCAAGTCTATTTTATCATTTTTGAGGTGTGTGATGGGGTTTTGGGGTCGGTAGGCTGATATTCGGCATTTTGGTCTGTCAAAACTCGAAAATAAGCCTTTTAGAGAAAAAACTTGCATAATTTTTAAACCGGTGATCCGAACTGAGTGGTGTAAGTTCGTGCAAGTATATTTTATCATTTTTGAGGTGTGATGAGGTTTCATGGTAGTTACACTAATATCCGATGTTTTGGTCTGTCAAAACCCGAAAATGGGTCTTTTGGAGCAGAAACTTGCATAAGTTTCAAACCGATGATCCGAATCGAGTGCCATAAGTTCATACAAGTCTATTTTATCATTTGTGAGGTGTGTGATGGGGTTTTGAGTCGATAGGCCAATATCCGATATTTTGGCCCGCCAAAACCTGAAAATGGGCCTTTTTAGAGTAAAAACTTACATAAGTTTCAAACTGGTGATCCGAACCAAGTGCTATAAGTTCATGCAAGTCTATTTTATCATTTGTGAGGTATGTGATGAGGTTTCATGGTATTTAGGCTGATATCCAGTGTTTTGGTCAGTCAAAACCCGAAAATGAGCCTTTTGGTTTAGAAACTTACATAAGTTTCAAACTAGTGATCCGAACTGAGTACCGTAAGTTCGTGCAAGTCTATTTTATCATTTTTGAGGTGTGTGATGGGGTTTCAGGGTCGGTAGGCTGATATCTGGCATTTTGGTCTGTCAAAACTCAAAAATGAGCATTTTTGGAGTAGAAACTTGCATAAGTTTCAAACCGGTGATCCGAACCGAGCAACGTAAGTTCGGGCAAGTTTATTTTATTATTTGGGAGGTGTGTGATGGGGTTTTAGGGTCGGTAGGACGATATCCGGTGTTTTGGTCTATCAAAACCCCAAAATAGGCCTTTTTGGAGCATAAACTTGTAAAAGTTTTTAACGGTCATTCAAACCAATGAAATTAAATAATTTCGTGCAACTATATTTTTTTATTTTTACGTAACATTTTCTATAAATAATAAATCCACCAAAGTATATAATTTTAAAAACTTACCAAGACTGAACAGAGCAACCCTGCTGGCTAAGCATCATCTAGACAAGAGCCTCTAGCTGGGAATATCGCTCCTCGAATGCCGTCACCTTCTACCGCAGCTCTGCATTCTCTCGTTGAACTACCTCAGTGGCTCCGTGAAACCTAGCATCACTCTCGATGGTAGAGAACGATGTTGTCGGCTCCATCCCACTCCCTAAGCCACGTACATATCCGCGCCTCTTGCCCAAAAGTCTCCCTATCTGGTCATCGATCGGTGGATGCTCACCCTTAAGAGTCGACTGAGCACGCAGCTGGACCATCTCCTTCTATAAAAGCACATAAATATATGTTATTACTTTTATACTTTTAGATTAATATTAAATTAGTAATATTGGTATATATACATAAATAACTTACATAAAATCGCTGAGCTTCAGGACTAGTCCAACCCTTTTGGGGATTTTAGTGCGTCATATGCCACAACTCAACGGGGCTGAGTGGTGCACCGGTCTCTTGGTCTCGCTGCAGTAAATAAACAATAGCTTGTGAAGATTAATTTCATGAAAAGATTATACAATAAGAACTTGATACATGTATTAACTTACCATCTCATGCTTATACCGAACAAAAGATCGTGATCCACCACAATGGGTCACCTGTTGCTTGCTTCTGCTCTAACTATTTTTTTTTTTTTTTGCTAAGTTCCTACACTTGGCCAAAATGACATGAAGATTAGTATAAATGACAATGATTTATCATATAACAAAAATAATTTTGACAATTTTTACCTGGAATGCCTCACTAGCGAACCGGTCACATAGTAACATCCAATCCTCTACTGCCACCCCCCTGTAGGGTCTCCCTCGTGGCTCTCTATCGGTTGCCACCTCGGCCTCGTAGTGCATGTGGAGCTTGTGTCTATAGTCCCTGAAACGGGTTCCCAAGTAACGATCCACTACCTTCGCGACATGAGGCAGGTGGAAATCGATGTCAAACTTCTCCTGTAAAGCATGTCCTTGTCAAAACATTACGGCATTAGATATGTTAAAATTTAGTTGAACACAATAATAAAAGACATACCTGGATATGCGCATGAATATCCCGTCTCTCCGCATTAGTGACTCGACTCTAGTCGCTAATATAGAGTGGGGCGCATAGCCTGCAAATGATGCCAACCTCCGGGATGAACTACTGTGCTCATCTGAACCTAGAAGCTGCAATTCTTTGACCTACCATGCCCTTGTCTAAGGGCGGTGGCCGAAGCTTTAGAAGAAATAAAATATAAACAATTAGTACCATATTTATATAATCATTAATAAAAATAGAAACTATGCATACCATCTACGGCAGGATCGGTCGACCCTGCAGATGAGGGGGAAGAGGTCGATGGGTCTTGCATAACTGCGCGTCTGCGTGAACCTGGTCCAACCATATCTAGAAAGAAAGTTTAAAAATAAAATTGATTCTATTAATCATAAAAACTAAAATCCTTATCGAAGTAAAAATGAATACCCATTACATCATAAAATTGAATATCCATTACATTATAAAAGCCGAAATCCATTACACTTGATACTAACACATGTAACACCTATTACAATTATTCATTTGAGTCTGTATCATCATCTGAACTTGAATTTTCTTCATTCTCGGTACAATACTCTAACAATGTGTCATCATCAAAATCACTTTCCTCGTCATCATTATCATTAATGAACGCTACATCCCTCGGATCTAATTGTGTAGTATTGGTGACGTCGGAAGCTACGACATGATCTGGTTATATATCAGTTCTATTCAACCGATACGAAGTAACATCTTCCTGATCATGCCGGACAACACCATCGTGGGCAGTTTGAGACTTTTCTTGTAGTGCCTCCTCAATCCTCTCCAACTCTTCATCTCCTTTGCCAACTTCTAGGACATCATAAACATTTCTAGTTTTTATTTTTTGGACAACATGCCAATCACCTTTTTATTTTTTTGTCCTTCAAATAGAAAACTTGTTTTGCTTGAGATACCAAAACATACGGATCATCTTTAAATTCCATACGTGACGTATTAATATTTATGAAGTGCTTATCGATCTGCATTCTTACATCCCACCAATCACATTTAAAAATATACATAGAATGACCATAGCAATAATGTAACTGTGTGATATCTTGTAAAACACCATAGTACTTTACAGTTTGTCCTGCATCACCATCTCCCTGAACAAGGACCCCACTATTTTGTGTTCGCCGACTGACCTCACGTTCCCTCTTGTGAAATCGAACACCATCAATAATTAAACAGGTGTAGCGAGATATCCTTTGATCAGGACCACATGCCAAGGAATATAATTGATCGTACACCTCAGGAGATTGTTGGTGGTGTAATAGCTTCATCTATTAATTCAATACAAGTAAAAAATTAATTGAATACAAATGCATTAAGTAATACAATTACAATTAATTGAAACCTTGTCTTATACGTTCTCCGAACCACTTTGGAAACAAATTTTGTTGTCTTTGCTCTAGATCAGAACTTGATACATGTTCTCTTTAAAGCTCGATTGTATGCTCCTGCATAAGATGAGATATATTATATGTAACTTACATTTGTGTACTAACGTAGTATTGCAATGATTTTGATAAACTTACTTAAAATATGACAATCTCTCATCGTAGTTGTTGAGCACGATGTAGTGGGCTTTTTCCAACTCTTGAGGGTGACACCATTCATATATACGGGCACCTATTGGCTGCACATTCGGATTAAACACCGCAAGGCCAATTCATTGGTGCCGTGGACCACTATCAAAATTTCGCTCTTGAAAATTAAACCTTGTCTCAATATTTTCAAGATGCATAGAGCAAAAGGTGAAACATTCAGCATCAACGTAAGCCTCAACAATTGACCCTTCCGGTCATGCTTTGTTATGCACATATTGCTTCAATGTGTGCAAATATCTGTTTTAATAATTAATCAGTTATACATTAAAATAGTTAGGATGGATAGATAACACAATTCATAAAATTAAATGTACCTTTCTATTGAATACATCCAACGGTATTGGACAGATCCGCCAATTTCTCCCTCATGAGGTAAATGCACAACTAGGTGGACCATTACATCAAAGAAAGCTGAAGGAAAAATCTTTTCCAAATTCTAGAGGATCACGACAACATCCCTTTCGAGTTTTTTCAGTACTTCCAAATTCAACGTCTTCACACATAATTCTCTAAACAAGCAGCCCAACTCAGTCAATGTAGTTGATATGTCATTAGGTGAGATATCTATGTAGTGCAACTGGAAGAAGTCATTGTAAAAAAACATGGCAGTCATGACTCTTTAATCTGGATATTTTCCCATCTATAACATTTACACACTAAGATATATTCGATGTGTATCCATCTGGAAACTTCACCGATTTAAACTACTTGCAAATCCTCATTCATTCTGCGGATGATAACGTATACTGTGCAGGAGGCACGATATATTTATCACCGCTATGTATTAGGTGCAGCTCTTTCTGTATTCCTAGCTCCTATAAGTCCAACCGAGCTTAACAGTATCCTTCATCTTCCCTTCAATGTTCATTAAAGTTTCCAGCACATTATCACAAATGTTCTTCTCGATATGCATAACATCCAAATTGTGCCTCAACTTAAGGGTCTCCCAGTACGAAAAATCAAAAAAAATGTTCTTCTTCGTCCAATTTAACTCCACATTAATACGATTTCTCTTCTTAGTACCAGTATCTTCCCAAACTTCACTGGTTGGATGAGTGCCAATTGAGCTAACACATCTTTGCCAGACAACAATGGAGGTGACAATCTGCGCTCAATTTTTCCATCAAACAGATGCTTTTGCTTATTTCACCAGTCATGTGATGGCGGTAGAAAACAACGATGGCACATGTAGCATATCTTGTTTCCATTGGACAAATGTAGGGAACATGCATCCTTATTGCAAACCGGACATGCTAGATACCCCTTAGTGCTCCACCTAGACAAGTTACCGTATGCTGGAAAGTCATTTATGGTCCACAGTAACGCTGCATGCAATTGAAATGTCTTATTATTAGAGACATCGTATGCCTCCACTCCCACCTTCCACAATTCCTTTAACTCGTCCACTAAAGGACGCAAGTACACATTAATTTCATTACCAGGAGACTTCGGCCCTAGAATAAGCAACGACATGAAGATAAATGGTTCTTTCATACATTTCCACGGTGGCAAGTTATATGGCACAAGCAATACTGGCCACATGATGTAGGCATTACTCATGTCACCGAACGGATTGAAACCGTCGCTAGCCAGCCCAAGTCGTACATTACGCGCCTCATTTGGAAACCATTCATGATTTGTACCAAACTCTGCCTAAGTTTGAGAATCTGCCAGATGCCTACATACACTTTTCTCAGCAACATGCTTCTCCTTATGCCACTGCATATCTTCTGCTGTCTTTTGAGACATGTACAACCTTTGTAGTCTAGGTTTTAAGGGAAAATATCTCAGCACCTTGTGCGAAATTGTCTTGCTCTTTCCTTCATTCAACTTGTACCTGGGTTCATGGCACACCGTACACTCCTTACATTTTCAGTCTTCTTCTAAAATAACATGCAATCATTTTTGCAAGCATGTATGGGAATATACTCGAGGCCCAAATCTCTTAATATTCTTTTCGCCTCGTAATATGATTTTGGAAGGGTCTCCCCAGTAGGAAGTGCTACTTTAATCAATTCAATGACCATATTAAATGATTTGTTACTCCATTGGTTGATGGTCTTAATATGAAGGAGTTTCACGAGAAAGTCCATTTTTGAAAACTTATCACGACCCAGATATAATGGCTGCCTTGCTTCTCTCAACAAGAACTCAAAAGCTTCCGATTGTCCTATGTCACTTCTATGACTTCTCACCCCAGTTGTAACCCCCTACAAGTCTACCAGCATTTGTGGCAAGCCTTCGTAACCAACCCCAACATTATCACCAAAGTCATCATCGTCGTTTTCTTTTTCATTCTCAAATATCACTCGTACGTCACGGTGTTCCCTGTGAAATTCCTAACACGTATACCTCTTGTCCATCCTGTGTAGGAGTAGGTGCTCTTTGGCCTCATCTATGTGCATATAATCCCTATTATTACACCTCATACATGGACATCTTATCTTATTTCTCCCCTTTGCAGATGCATGAACAAACTCAATAAAATCTTTGATCCCCTTCACATACCCTGGCAAATGCCAGCTCTTCAAGTCCATCCAACTCTTATCCATTTTCGTCTACCTAATACAATTCAAAAATGATAATCATTATGAATATGAAACATGAATCCTATCACCTCCAACTTCTCTCTAAAGGGTAAGGTGGTCTTATCCCATTCATGAATGTGCAATCTACATTGCAATCAGCAGAAAATCAAATGCTTGATTCTACTTGGACAAAATTTCGGTAGCATTTCTCCACGATTCTCCAAGTATACGAGATAGACGTTAGCACGCCTAAATATATACTCAGAGAACAATGGGAGACCGTGCTGAAATTTTGTCATAGTGGAATATTCAAGTATAAGTAGCTATTGATTACAATGTAGATTTATGCATTCCCGAACTGTCCTCTCTGGACAATTCAAGAATTGATTTTCATACACACGGCCCAATCGCGAATAAATTTCGTGACAAGATTCACATGTGATGAAAATGACTCTCGAACGGGGCTAGGCTTACATGAATGCAAGTAAAAAATTCATTAGTGTAAGGGCAAACTCTGATTGTCAAATAGAGTTTTGCTTTCATAAACATTAAAAATAGCATTGAAAATGCCATTACAAAACATATTGATCTTGGTTGATAATAAGTAAAAGCACCTTGCTTTCAATTTGTATCTATTAATTAAGGTCATTCATCAAGAATGATTTGAATGAATAACTTAGAATCTTACTAATAAGTAGTCAAATTCCAAGGAGTTTGACCAAATGATAAAGATTTAAATATTAAAATTTAATGTTTGAAGTTAGAGTCTCTCAAGTTACACAGACAACGCATTACAGACTAACCTCCTTATTTTAGGTGAGAAAACTACATTGTAACTATATAGTATCTTTATCATAATCCAATTAGCACAAAGACTCTGGTTTTAATCATTGTAATAATTGACCATGATGCTCTGAGTGTGGAAATAGTTGAGTGAATCCAGTACCGTGGGCTTAGAAATAGGCTACAAATGTGTGTAAACTGTCACCTGACAACAACTTAACCAACAAAAGCAAATCAATTGCTACCTAAAACTACTGACTGACTTAATAGGTCAGGTGTATGTAGTTGATCTCTCAATCTATAGGACTCAAGAACTCTTATTACTTGGCAACTCAAACAAAAAAAAATAAAAATTATTGTTTAGAGGAACTCAGGAGCAAGGGATTAGGGTTCAAGTTGCAGTTGAATGAACACATACATGAAAAACAAGAGGGGAAAAAACACAACCATGGAAAAATACATGTTGAATGAACACATATATGAAAAAGGTCCAAATGCACTCGTGTCTAGATTTCAAGGATTTTTTTGACAGAAATCCTACAAAACACTAAAGCAACAAGGCTATTAACTTTTTCTGAGGAGGTTTCGTGTTCTTTCAAACTGGTGTTGCATGGCTGAGGACACTTGTAATCATTTGTTTTTGCATTGTGGGGCAACTAGGACCCCTAGAACTTATTATGCTCTTTGTTTGAAATACAACAAATTCTGACGGGGAAAGGTTAAACACTTTTGAAAGTCATGACTAGCTACTTGCTCAAGTGGTCATGTTCAGAGGACTTTTGAAGATATAGAAAGTACATTTTTATAGGTTTAAACAACTGCTTTTGGACACATTCAGTTTTGGATATCCAAAATATATCCAAATTCCCATTTTTTTGGTTGATTTTATAGGAGATTGAGCTAGTACATTAGGTTGGGATTTTTATTATTCTTGTGTACACAGGTTGCCCATTTTTTCATTAATAATATACTCTAATTATCCAAAAAAAAAAAAAAAAGGATAAGTGATTTAGTACATCTCCATAGAACTCAAGTTGACTACGTGTATAATTTCTATATCAACAAGAAATATTTCTTCCCATCAAAATTTAATTCAGATAGAATACTAGAAAAATCATCCTCTTGCTTATTCCCTTGTCAAGTTCAACACTAAGAAGTAATTATAAGAACATCTTAAAATGCATAGAGGAACTCAGCACAGGTACATGCCAATGAATAGAGTAACTCAGTACAGCTGCATGTCACTCATGATTATCTTTCCTCTTTTTCAAAGATACCTAGTTTATGTACTGACACTCCCAATTTTAGTAAAGCTTAAACTAATAGGATGACCACTGGAAATGGTTTTTGAAAAAAAAAAATAGAAAAAGAAAACCAATCAGTTATTTTTGATATGGAATTTGTAATCTAAAAAGGGTCTAAAACAAGAAATTCTAAAGAGAGAGCATTTCAACAAGGTCATTATTGAAATTGTATACTGTCAAAAGCAAAAAAACCAAGTTTTTTATCAAGGAAAAAGTACAATGCCGTATATGTAATGAGTGTATCTACACCGACCCAAACATAATAGCATTATGAGAATTATACAGCTGTTATGAGAATTATACAGTTTCCTTTTCACTTCAGATCAAAACAACGACCTTTCACTTATTTGTGCATCTATACCCTATGAAAAATTGTCAAAGTACAGTTCCTACGAAATGTATACAATATAAACTTACTCCTCCTCCAGTTCGTCATTAACTGACAAATTAAACATATATACAAACATAGGGTGAAAAAAATCAGGGAATTATCGACAATTTCTAGTAAATAATTATTAATTAGTAAAGTTAATAAAGGAGGAAGAAGAAGAAGCACCTTCACACTAATCGTGGGTGATGTCGAGACAGACAATAGCCAGAACAGACCAGAGACAACAAAACCAATAGATCGTCACTCTCAGTTACCCCCTCTACCGTATTGGCTGCTCACGATCACAATTCTCTCTGCAGTTCGTCTCTGGTCTCTCGTTCGTTTGTGATGTGTGATGGATTTTGATACGCAATTGGGGATTTTATGAAACTATTAGCGACGCTCACTGAGCATCGCTAAGAGTCTCACTGTGCGTCGCTAAAGGCAAGTTAGGCTATTTGCGACGCCCACTCGTGCGTCGCCAAAGATTCCAAGTTATTAGCAACGTTCATGTGCATCTTTTTAGCAACACTGACGCGGGCGTCGTGAATACCTACTATTAGCGACGCTTTGTGCACGCCGCTAATACTGTACGCCACTAATAATAGATTTTCTTGTAGTGTGTGTATTTCTACACTAACATAGAATTTTAAATAGAAGAAAACACTACATCTGGGCTTTTGTTTTTTAGATTTCAGCAATTCCTTGCAACAATTTAAAAAAAACACAAATTATTTTGAAAGAATTTCCTATGTAATATGAATCTTATTTGATAGATCTCAATTTTTAGAGTCCAAATATATAATTTTTATGGAAAAATAGATTTATATATTGTAAGTTATTTAATTTTGAAGTTTCAAAAATAAAAAGTGATGACATGGCAAGTTAGGTGCAAGTTTGGTAGAAGGAAGCGTGGAAATAAGCTCTTGTTTTTGTAGGTCGAAAAGTGGGACAATTTTATCATTAAGAATAAAATGATGTTGTCACCTTATCATTATTGGACTTCGATCACATAATTTAAAAATTCAATGACTTTTGGAGTTAAAAGTATTTTCTATTGGACTTTAGCCTCTACAACGCCAGCTCTAGTATAAGGCAAGTAAAACGATTATTTTAGGTCCCACTTATGATGAAGACCTCAAATTTTGTGTATATCTATAGCACATTTGTATTAAAAGTAGAAGTATAAGGTACATAAAACTCTAAACCTTATAAAAAAAAAAAAAAAGTCTCATATTCCATAAATACTTGTATTAAAAGTATAAGTATAAGATGTATAAAACTCTAAACCTTATAAAAGAAAGGGCTCCATATTCCATAAGTATCAAAATCAACGATTTTTTTACTAATAATATATTGTACGGAAAAAAGAAAAAAATAAAAAATAAAAAACCTAACGGTCGGTATTAAATACAATCAACTCAAAACTGATCTCTTTTACACCTACTGATTGTCTCTTTGTCTTTCTCTCCCTCAGGCTCTTTCTTTCTCTAATCTCTCTCAATCTTTCTAATCAACTTAAGCATCAAATTTTTTTTGTTCTTTTTATCATATATTATTTGTCTCATTTTAATTAAAAATAAACTAAAATAGTTCTATTGTGAATATTTTTTTTATTGTCTATTATGTAATTTTTAATTTTTAAATTTTTTTATAATCTATTGTCTATTATTATGTGCATGCTAATGGATTTATGAAAAATAGAGTTTTTCTTTTTTTTATTGGTAAGTAGAGTTATGATTTAATTGAAAAAAAAATTCTTAAATAGATAAGGAAATAAAAATATAGATAAAAAAAAGTATGTACAGAAACTTATTGTAATAAACACAAGTTTAAAGATATATACTAAAAAAATATGAACTCAAAAAAAAGGTAGGGACATGAAGATGAAGTATGGAAAAATAAAAAAAGTTGCATAAATAAAAGAAATTTTATAATTTAAAAAAAAAATAAGTTTTTAGTAACTAAGAACTAGTGTTTAATTTGCTTGCAAAAAATAATTAAATAATTTTATTGCTTAAACTCTTTTATATTAATAGACTTAGTTAAAATTATCGTTTTAACCCTCAAATTCTTTTGAGCCGGTATGAGTCTCTAGATATTTATTCATTTATTTTGAGGATCTCCCACTAATTAATTCTTATTATATTTTTTTAAAACTGCTTCATGGGTAACCTATGATCGATCAGCTGTGGGCATCGCTTGTTCAAGACACCACATATAATTAGCAATACTAGATAGCCAAGATCTCTGATAATTGAAGACAAAGAGAAGGTTGAAATCTTAATTAGAAAGTCACTTGAAATAATTGAATCTCACTTCCAGAAGCGGGATGGTATCGTAACACGCAACTTGTTATATAATCATATTTGAAAAGCGACTGATAACTGCGGCATGATGAAGTGGCCTATGTATAGCATTCCAAATAACCATAATAGAAAACTCTTAATTAAAACAAGCAGTAACCAATACCAATACTCAAACACAATCATTATACGTACTTAAATTGATTGGCGTGTGGAGATTTTAAATTTGCTTAATGCATTTACTGCGCCGCCGCCCCGCCTCTTATGTTGCGTCTGTCTTTATGGTTCCATGACCTTTTGCTATAAGCTTTGTCAACTTCTTCTCTGTCATTCCTTCCTTAACTAAGGTGGATCAGAAAGAGAGAAGGAGACATGGCTTTCAGCTGGCTCCTTTCTTCTGCATACGCTACTGTTTTAGGGCAACCAGATAACACTATAATGCAGGGTAACAAGATGGGAGGACACCCTAATGAAGAACCTGTCCAAGAAGCAGTCAAAGGCTTGAAATTCTCAAACGTTGGGTTGCCTCTGGTGGAGACTTCCATGCAAATGTGTCCTCCAGGGTTCCAAATGCCTCTTCATTACCCTCGTTACAAAAAGGCGGACTACGAGAAGATGGAAGAGTGGAAAGTGGACATGCTTCTCAAGGAATATGGTTTAAGCTTTAAGGGCACCCTGAATGAGAAAAGGGCATATGCAATGGGGGCATTCTTATGGCCTGGTCAGGTTTGAGTGGTTCTTCAACCAGATGCTCCAACAAATCTCGTAGCGTGCCAATTTGCTTCTTCGTTCAGAAGGGAAGCCAGGCAAGACAGGAATCTTCTAAGCCGTCACTGTGTATAGTTATAGTGTCTATGCTGTCGTGATTTATGGTTGGTATATATGCATGTGTAAAAATTTCTGTGCAGGTAATTTCGGTCATTATGAGAAGCCTGCTGCGATATATATACATATATATAATATAATTAAAAAATACAGATGTATATATGTAGAAGTACCTTGAAATGGATTTTTATTAATTTTTATGTATTTCTTGGTTCGTGATTGCTCCCACTTGTTTGGTTGATAGATTTAACAATGAAAAGACAGAAAGAAAAAAAAAATAGGAAAGTGATTTTCCTCCATTTTCTCTTCATACTATACAAAATTTTTAACTTACTTTTTAAAAACAATAGAAATTAATTAAGAAAATAAAGAAAAAGGTAAATAACATGTAAAATAATAATTTTTTCTTCATAGTTTTTTTTCATAATTTTATTTTCTCCATACTTTTTTTGTGTAATCACACAAAAAAAAACTTCTTGTTCTTTACATTTTTCCATTCTAAATCCACAAACCAAATGGAGCATTAAATATAACAAATACAAATGTTGAAATGATATGTCATTAAATATAACAAATAACTGATTTTGTAAAATACAAATGAATTGATTTTAAATTTTTTATTATTTGATAGTAGTTTACATCTATTCTAAAAAAAAAAGACTCAAAATTTAAACGAAGTCAAACAAAAGCTGGTTGTTTTTTTAAAAATCAAATAACATAATAGGAATGATCCTAACATGATTTAATTTGATGAATTTAAAAACAGCCTCTAAAACTTACGTAAAAAATTGAGATTGCTCTTCTTTTTATGGGACTTTAGATGTGCCCCGTTTGGGAGGAATTCACATAATAAGAAAATAACATCCATCAATGGAGGTCTTTAAGTGAGAGGAGTGTCATCTCATTTTGTAGTCTAAATATTTAACTAAAAGCCCATAGCGAATAGTTTAGTTGGTAAGGGCGGATGCGGAGTTGTGTAGTAAATGCACGGTCTCGAGTTTGATTTCTCAACTGGTGAGTATCGCGTTTTAAATGGTGCTCGTGCTTGTGAGCGATGGAATTGGTACTTCCAAAACTAGTCATTGGCCACTAATGGCACAACAAACTCTCAACAAACAGATCAAGCAGATAACCTCAAACAAATTAAGCAGATAAACCTCAACAAATAGATAAAGATTAAGCCCAAAACAAATTTGATAAAGATCAAGACCAAAACAAATATGGGAAATAACAAAGCTATCTGTACATTTAAATATTTTCAAATACATGTAACAGAATGAGATTATCACAAACCATTTATAAATATAGTACATGTGATCCTTCTCATTTGATTAAGAGATGGGAAAACATTTCTTTCATTTATCTTATTTGATTCTTTATGGTATCAGAGCCACAAAGACATACGTCTCTCATCCATGGCCTCCAGTGTATCTTCTGCTAGTAATTCCTCCTCCAGCAACTCTTCTTCCTCTGTTGCCAATTCCATTCTCCCCGAGATAACTATCTTTTTTGGTGAGCTCAGTTAATTCCATATCTTCGTGGCCAAAATCTCTTTGGTTACCTAGATGGCTCCACTCTTTGCCCACCAATCACTATTTCTTCCTCTTCCAACGACTCCACAATTGTTCCTAATCCCGACTATATTCACTGGTCTCAACAAGATCAAATCATTCTCAGTCCCTTCCTCTCCTCCCTCACCGAATCCTTTCTCACCCAAGTTGTTGGTCTTACCACTTCTCGCGATGTCTAGCTCGCATTAGAGAAAACCTTCTCTTCCACTTCCTCTGCCCGAATCCTCAGCATTCGTTTCCAACTTTCTACTCTCAAAAAGGCCTCCCTCACCATCACCGATTACTTCACTAAAGTAAAAAAACTTTTCGACACCCTTTTTGCCATCAATCATACTCTTAGCTCCTCCGAAATCACCTCATATCTTCTTGCTAGTCTTCCCTCCTCCTATGACTCCCTTGTCACCTCTATTACCACTCGAGTCGATCCCATCTCCCTTGATGACTTATATGGCTGCCTACTCACTCATGAAAATCGTCTTGACCAACAAAACACCTCCCATGACTTCACCTTACCCTCAGCTAATATTGCAACCTCCTACTCTGGTCGAGGTCCTCGTGGTTCTCCTTCACATCGCGGTGCTCCTCACTACGGCAACAGGTCTAGAGGTAGGGGGCATGCTTTCTACCACTCTTCATCTCACCCATCCTCCCATTCCACCCGCCTTCCTTGTCAAATATACTCCAAAATTGGCCATACCGCTGCCACTTGTTGGTATCGATTTGACCAAAATTTTCACACTCCCTCCTCCCCCACTCTTCAAGCCCATATCGCTCACACCCCCTACCTCTTACCCCCCCTCCTGCAGTCCACTATGATCAGAACTAGTACCCTGACACCGGTGCTACCCATCACATTACCTCCAGTCTTCCCAACCTTTCCATCACTGTCGACCCCTACACTGGACCTGATCAAATTCAAGTGGGTAATGGACAAGGTTTGCGAATCCTTCACACTGGCTCTTCTCTTCTTTATTCCGCTTCAAAATCTTTCTTTCTCAAAAATATCTTACATGTTCCTGAAATCAAAAAGAATTTATTATTAGTTTCTCAATTCACACATGACAATAATGTTTATTTTGAATTTCACCCTTCCTTTTTCTGTGTCGAGGATCAATCCTTAGGCACTATCCTTCTCCACAGACCGAGTAAAAATGGCCTTTATCCTCTGCCCACTCTTACATCTCCATACACCAGTCCTGCTTCTTACATTAGCGAAAGAGTTTCGGTTCCTCAATGGCATGCACGACTCGATCATCCTACTTTACGCACAATGAAAGCAATCCTCTCCAAGCACCATCTAGTAGTCACCTCAAATAAATGTTTTCCAGCTTGTCATGCTTGTCAAGTAGGAAAGAGTCATAAATTACCTTTTTATTTGTCACCTTTTGTTTCCTCAACTCCCTTTGAGTTGCTGTTTATGGATGGATGGGGTCCCTCACCCACAGAATCTGTTCATGGAAATAAATATTACTTAAGCATTTTTGATGATTTTCTAAATTCATATGGCTATTTCCTATTGATGCAAAATCAAGAGTTGAACATACCTTCATCACTTTCCAACTTCAAATTGAACGCTACTTTAATTGCAAAATCAAAGCTGTCCAAAGAGATTTTGGAGGAGAATTTCGGGGTTTACAGTTGCATTTCTATAACTCTGGCATCCTCCATCGTCTGTCCTGTCTACACACTCAAGAACAAAATGAGTTTGTCGAGCGCCATCATCGCCACATCGTTGAGACTGGCCTTACCCTTATGGTTGCTGCCTCTGTCCCACCCCAATATTGGGATGATGCTTTCACCACTGCCACCTATCTCATAAATCATCTCCCCTCTCCCGTCATTCAACACCATACCCCACTTGAACTCCTCTTCAACCAAACTCCAGATTACTCTCTCCTCCATACCTTTGGGTGCGCTTGCTAGCTATATCTTCGTCCCTATAACTCCCATAAAATGGATTACCACTCCGATCTCTGTGTTTTCCTTGGCTACAGCCCCACCCATCGTGGCTATCGTTGCTTGCAACAATCCACTGGCCGTATCTTTATCTCCCGGCATGTCATCTTTGACGAAACTCGCTTCCCCTTCCAACCGGCAACTCCACCATCTTCCGTTTCGCAAAACCCTCTCCCGCCGCTACCATCGTCTCTCTCTCTCTCGCCGTCTCCACCGATTCCCCCCCAATCGCCCTTCGATCGCCCTTTTTCCCCAGCCCCACCGACTTCCTCTCCAAATGACCTCCTTCCCACCCCAACCCATCTACCCCCCCCCCCCACACACTCTCACTCCAGCCCCCAATCCCACCCCAAGCCCAATGTCCCACCTTAAAACCCTACTCCCAAACCGAGCCCACTATCCTAGGCCCAAACTCTCACTTTGTGACTACCCACTCCAAAAATCAAATCTACAAGCCCAAAAGTCTTCCCCATGATATGACTCCCACTCCGCGGGCCTTCCTCACTGCAACCCCAGACATTGAGCCCACTTCTTTCTCTATTGCCTCAAAAAGTCCACTTTGGCGCCAAGCCATGACTGAGGAATTTCAGGCCTTGCTAAACAATGGCACCTGGGTCCTCGTTCCCCCAAAGCCCAACATCAACCTAGTCGGTTGTAAGTGAGTCTATCGTATCAAGAAATGGGCTGATGGGTCCATCGAACGTTACAAAGCCCGTTTTGTTGCCGAAGGCTTCCACCAATTACCCAGTATTGACTATGATGACACCTTTAGTCCAGTGGTAAAGCCCACAACATTTTCACAGTTCTCTCTTTTGTTGTGTCCCACACCTGACCCATTCACCAACTCGATGTCAAAAATGCCTTTTTACATGACAATCTCCAAGAAATTGTTTACATGACACAACCCCCTGGCTTCGCTGATCCCTCATGCCCTGACTATGTGTGTCACCTTCACAAATCTCTTTATGGCCTCAAACAAGCCCCTAGGGCTTGGTTCTCACGACTGAGCACCAAAACTTGTCGAAATGGGCTTCACTGCCTTAAAGGCTGATACATCCTTATTCATTTTCAAGGCACCCCATGCAGTCATCTTCTTTCTCATATATGTTGATGACATCATCATAATTGGGCCTCACCAATCTCTCTTACAATCCATCATCACAACTCTTCAACAGGATTTTGCCCTCAAAGATCTTGGACCTCTTCACTATTTTCTAGGGATTGAGGCCCTCCATGATGACCGTGGAATTTTTCTCTGCCAACAAAAGTATATTTTTGACTTGCTAAAGAAAACTAATATGCTTCATGCCAAGCCAATCAACTCCCCCATGTCTACCACGGCCAACTTATCCCTCTTCAAAGGTGATCTTTTCAATGATCCCATTTTTTATCGTAGCACAGTTGGCTCACTCCAGTATCTATCCTTCACAAGGCCCGACATCTCCTTTGCCGTCAGCAAAGTGAGCCAGTTCATGCAGCGTCCCACGACAGACCACTGGACCGCTGTCAAACGAATTCTTCGCTATCTCCAACAAACCATCCACCACGGCGTTCTCATCCGCCACACCTCGTCTACTGAACTTCATGCCTTCTCTGATACTGACTGGGTTGGTTGTCCTGACGACGAAAAATCTGTCAGTGTCTATTGTGGTACCTTGGTTCTAATCTCATCTCTTGGAGCTCTCGTAAACAACCCACGGTCTCACGGTCCAGTACCAAAGTTGAATATCGTCTCATTGCCAATGCCAATACTAAAGTTATGTGGCTCCGTTCTCTGCTCACAGAACTCGGCATCTCAAGTCCAACTCCACCAACTCTCTAGTGCGACAATGTGAGGGCCACATACCTCACAGCCAACCCTCTCTATCACTCACGCACCAAGCATATTCAAATTGACATTCACTTTGTGCGTGATCAAGTTGCCCAACGTCAACTCCAAGTTCGGTTCATCTCCAGCACAAATCAACTTGCTGACTCATTCACCAAAGCCCTGCCCATTGCTTGCTTCTGCCACCTTCGCACCAATCTCAATGTTCACGAGCTCCCATTGCGATTGAGGGGGCGTAATGGCACAACCAACTCTCAACAAACAGATCAAGCAGATAAACCTCAACAAATAGATAAAGATCAAGCCCAAAACAAATCTGATAAAGATCAAGACCAAAACAAATCTGGGAAATAACAAAGCTATCTGTACATTTAAATATTTTCAAATACATGTAACAAAATGAGATTATCACAAACCATTTATAAATATAGTACGTGTGATCCTTCTCATTTGATTAAGAGATAGGAAAACATTTCTTTGATTTATCTTCTTTGATTCTTTAGCCACTCATAAACTGAGAGGATGGGGATTACTTGGATTATCAAAATATATATATATATATATATATGTTAACAAAAAGAGTAATTTTTTTTAAAAAAATACAAGACAACATTTTTAAAAGATAATAAAGCTGATGTTAACCTTGAGCCAATTAAAAAGTCTGGATTGAAAATGCCCGTCCAAAGAAATTGCTTCAATCATTAAGCCCGTGACTAGAAAATAATAAAAAATTGAAAGAATTGCAAAGAAAAAAGAAATGAGACATTTATTAAAAAAAAAAATTCGTAAGTAAGAAAAATTCCACGTTTAATTGTTAAAAAAGAAATATATTGAGGACGTAAAATAGAAAATATATGTGCTAAAGATGTTTAGCACAATAGTTACAATATTGATACATGATGTTATAAAAAATTGGGTTGTCTTGATCAATATTTGAGAATAACTTTTGAAACTCCTACAAGAATAATTAGAATAAAAATGATCATCACCAGCAGGACCTTAATGATAGCCTCCCTGATGATCAAGTCAAAAGAAAAGTTAAAATATTAATACACATTGTTACAAAAAATTGGCTTGCCTTGATCAGCGGTTGAAAATAACTTCTGAAATTCCTACAAGAACAATTAGAACAAAAAGAATCATCGGAGGGGCCTCGGTGTGCCTCTCCGATGATCAAGTCAAAATAGCAAAGAGATGAACTTGTAGTGGCTAAAACCATAGATTGGAATTAGGGTTTATGGTTTATACCTTAGCTTTTATATAATGGGTCAGTTGCCATTCTTGATAGAATTCATCATGGGGTGAATTCACAGGACTTCTATACTTATAAGATAACCTTGAAGTGACAAGTTCCATGTTAACGTCTATGATTACATTGTAGAAATAAAAACTTCAAGTTTTAAGTAGATCAATAGTGATCATGCAATATTGGTAGCTCACCTCAGTAAGACAGAGCTTTGGGTTACTCTGAACTCGACTATCTTGATCTACTGGTGACCAACTCAAAACAATGGATGAAACTTTAAGCGGGGTTATCAGCTAAGTTAAGATTCTAATAGTAAAATCTTCCATCCAAATTCATAGGAGTATAGCTTGACAAGCCAATATATATGGCTTCGGTTGTATATACTTTGGTATCCACAAGTCATACTCTAATGGTATTGATATTTTTAGTCATATCAAATATTGTAATACGTCTGACGTAATTAATTGGTAGTTAGGGTTGATTTATGGATTTTGATGACATTAGTATATAATTACACTATTGCTTAATGATTAGTGAAAATAAAATTCTAGCAAGATAATTAGACATCTAAAAATAAAGTCTAATTACTCAAATAATAATATGACTACATGTTTATATTATTACAAACTAAATGCGACAACTTGGAAACATAGACTAACTAAACCAAGTTAATGGCTAATTATAAGAATTATAATCAAGTGTCAATATTACAATAAACATAATAAAGTCATATACACCTAGAAAAGAGTAATATATAAGTGTAAAAAATAAAAGAAAGATAAGGAAATAGGGCCAAAGCCTTAGCCAAGGTTTGAAACTTGTACCATTGTAAATTTTATCAAAATCTTCTCCACTAGGCAAGCCAATAATCATTACAATTATAACCAAAATATATGTATATATGTTATATCATGAATGTATACAAAATGCATGTAAAGTGAGGTGTCAAGCTTAGAAGTGGTAAATAATGTGGTGGCAAAACAAGAGAAAGAGATTGGGAGGCATGGAGACAAGTGTAGGAGATTCTATATACAACACTATAAGATGATGCTCTAGTTTGTAGTGCTCTAGTTTGGGAGCTTCCACCGAGAGAGAGAGAGAGAGAGAGAGAGAGAGAGAGAGAGAGAGAGAGAGTGAGTGAGATGTATATGTGTGCATGTGTGTGTGTGTATAAACGCACAAGAACCATATGCAAAATGGACGACCTCAAAGACTATGAGCAAGTAGTGAAACTGCATGAGGGGAAGAATGACCGTAAAGAGATAGAGAGAGCGAGAGAGTGAAGCTAATGAAAGAGAAAATATGGGCAATTTTCAACTAGCATAAACATGGTATAAAACCTTTCTTTTTTTTTAATCTTAAATTGTCATTTTGATTAATTTTAAAAGGATTAGGGGAGAGAAATGAAGATACATATGTTAGCTAGGGGCTAAAATCAACTTTGATGCCATTGTCCAACCTTAGATAAAGTTGGGTTTCACCAAGTGAAACCAAATGAAGCTTTGTAAATAAGGATTGAAAAAGGGTTGAATAAGGGTCTGAACTAAATCAATAGTTATCATGTCATATTGGTAAGTAAGCTCAGCAAGACATAGCTTTGAGTCACTCCGAACTCAGCTATCTTGATCTACTAGTGAGCAATTCGGAAGAATGGATGAAACTCTTTGCGGAGCTATCTAGCTGAACTAAGATTTTGATAGTAAAATCCTCCATTCAAATCTATAGGAATATAGCTTAACAGACTGAGATCTATAACTTGGGTGGTGTATAGTTTGATATCTGTATGTCATAATCTAATGGTGTGATATTTTTAGTTATATCAATACCTAAAAAAAGGGTTTAGTGTTAAAATTCAATTTTCATCACTTATTATCGAAAGAAAATATATATTATCTCCTGCTAACAAAGTTTAAGGCCAAAAAATTAGTTTTGATGAGGATTACCCAGAAATTTACCCTAGAGGGGGTGAATAGGGTGTTTTTCAAATATTGATTTCTTTTTGAAACTTTAAAAATGAATGATGTAAATGCACAAATAAATAAACAATAGAGTGAGAGAAAGGAAATATAATCATTTTACGAGATTCAGAAAACTTCCTACATCCTCGATTCAAGCATCCTTACTTGAGTTTTTTTCACTATTATGACTCCTTGTAGATGAAGACCAAACATTTATAATCCGAAGACCGCAACCCTCTTATCCCAGCAAAATATTTTATTTTGCCTCACCGGTTAGTACTTACCTACAACTCTCACAGTAATGAGATGATACAAAGATGTTTACCAAATAGTACTCTCTTTTAGAGTGGTTTTGGTATAATAAGATGCTCACTCTCTTTAGATAGATCAATTGTAAGCTCAGGGTATTTAAAGATGAGAATAACTTTTAGATCTAAATTTTCAATAATTTGATCCAAAGTCAAGAGTAGAAATGTAGAAGTATAAGTATGTAAAGAGGTGGCATAGAATACCCTAGGAAACCTCTATTTATAGCCCTTAAAAGAACATGTCAATTTTTTTCAAAAAGAGTCGTTTCCCCATTTTTTTGTCTGATCAAAATTTGAATTCACAATTTCCAGATCGATAAATTCAGTTGACTGAATCATGAACCAGTAGAATGGATTAAAGACTGGTCGACTGATTAGGTCAATTAAATTATCCAGAGGGTTTGAGGTTCAATTGTTCAAGAATAATTAGTCGACTGGTCTTTTGGATTAGTTAATTGGTTCTAGTGTACACTGCTTTAGCCTTGAAAAATAGTCAACCGATTTTCTTAGAGGTCGACTGAATTGGACAGTGAATCTTAGACTGTTTTGAGAAAAATGTCCCTTAGTCGACTGGTTCTTGGAACTAATCGACGAGTTTGATCAGTATAAAATAAACCTTAAGAATCAGACGACTGGTTCCATGAACCGGTCGATTGGTTTAGACAGTGAGTGTCCTCTAGCTTATTTTTTTCAATATACTTTTATCAAAACTTTTTAATCTTTCAAAACTTAAAGTATGACGTTTGTTTTGTTTTGTAAAATCATTTGAGATTAGTTCTTAGTTTATCATTTTAAATAGTAACAGCTTACGATCAATGATTTATTTAATCTCAAAACTCAAAATAAAGAAAATAAAAATCTTCACTTGACGTGTCTTGAATCCTTGGGTTTGAGTATGTCAATTTGTTTGATTCATCATGAGAGCGTTCCACTTGTTTGATTCTAGCCTTGAAGCATGTTCTTGAATGAAATCCTTTAGCTTGATGGACTTTGTCATTTATTGGTTAACATTCTTCTTTAACCTTGATGGCCTATTTGCATTGTCACTTTAATAACAAATTAATCTATTAGGATAATATTTTGTTATCATCAAAATTACTGAGATGACCTTAATTAAAAACCTTTAGGGCTAACAATGAGTATGAAAAATAGAGATAAAAATTCAAGCCTATTTGATGGGTCTTTGGAAATGAATGATGTTATTCACTTTTACATAACATTTTTGAAGATGTTTAAAGTTATGAATTTAGTTTAAGGAAACATAATATATATATATATATATATATTTATAGTAAATATTATTGCCTTTATCAATGACTTCATTCAAAATGATAAATTTTTGGATTAAAATGTCACATAAACTGTAAATGAAACCACTCATTTTCAAACAAGTGCAAATAGACACTTAAGAAATTAGTCTTTGTATTAGGAAAAAAATTAAGGGTCATTCAACTAACAGTTCATGTAAAGTTCTAATATTATCAACAAGTCCAAGCACAAACATATTATCCCACAAAGTCCATTCCTTTTCATTTGACAAAAACACCATTCAAAGGCGCAACAAATAAAAATGGATCATTAAGTTTTAAAGAAAGTTGTTCAAAATTTCAAAAATAAATAACTCACAAAATATAAATCCGTTTTTAATAATATATATATGTATATATATTGGCTCTAAAAAATAAGATTTATCAAACAAAATTCATATTACATATGAAATTTTCAAGAAATAATTGCTACAAAAATAGTAAAAATTTCATTAGTTGCAAAAATAATAAAATTCCACTTTTTCATAAAACATAAAAAATTGTCAATTTGTTACAATTTATTCAGCTTTTAAGCGCACATTTTGGATGGTCAAAGACACTTTCAATGTAGTCAAAATTTGTCACAAAAAAAAATTGTATTTCAAGCTCATTGATTGAAATTTCACTAGCTCTGAAATAATAAAATTTTACTAATTCTATCTTTGCAAAAATAGTAAAATTTTATTGTTTTGCATTATCCTCTTCCCATCTCTCTCTCTCTTTACACCCACTTATGCTTGTCCATGGTATATTTTCTTCGTTTGATTTGGGATAGCCTCCTAGTTAAAATATATATTGGGTTCTCAATAAAATATTATCAATTCCTAAGGCTTGTTAAGAAGATAATGATTAAAAAGGGAAGAAACTTTTAACTCTGAAAAGGTATAAACTACCGTGTTCGAGGTTAAAGATCCAATAATTTGAAATTTGTATCCCTTTGAGACTGTTTCAAGCAGTCCACGATACCCATGGAAAACCTTTGCCAAACACCTCAAAGCCAAAAGCCAAGTCATCACCAGGAATTATAGCTTTGATTCACAAATTCCCGAAGGTGTAAGAAGAATTCACAATTCACTGACCTCATCAATTGGTTGGTTAGATGTATGCAACTAACTTTGGGATTGGGTAACACAGGTAATGGATTTGCACATAATTGAATAATACGAAGAAGAAATAGGGGATAGTACATGTTTTGTTGTTGAAGGGTTTATGATGTGGTTTTATTGAGAATTTTTTATGGAAAAGGTCTCCTAACTTTGATTCTGTGATGCTAGCAATGGAGAGGTTGCTGGAGGTGAGATCGATGAAGGTAAGCTTTCAATTTCATTTAAACTAATAATACTACTCTCTTTAGAATAAAGACTCCTAATCCTACTAATAATAAATTACTCAACTCTTATCTAAAATATATCAAATATTATTATGATTCAAAATTAACAATTCTACTAAAACTATATTAACTTAATTTAATTGACTCACATCTTATAATTAACCCAAAATTTAAATGTTGAATGTGCACCAAGAAAAAAAAAATTGCTATATCACATGCCAAAAGGTTACTTCCACACTACATGTGAGCAAGAGATTATAAAAATAAAAATCTGCGGAAATAATGAGTCCCAAAAAAGAAAAAAACGCAGATGTAAAGTTCAAGAATGTTATTGAATCACTACCATACCTCCTTTCTTCTTTATTTTCCTTTGTCCTTTTCAGTCAATAATGTCAAACCTTTTTTTTGTTTTTTCCCCCTTTATTTCAGAGAGTAGGACTCAATTTTCTAGGATTTTGATTTTGACGGACTCTTTTAACATAGTGCGGTTGACTTGCTGAGTCTTCCTTGAAACTAAAATTATTGGCGAGACTTCCTGGAAAGCAAAACTCGACAGAGCTCGTCCTGGCATTATCATATTACACATATGATCTTCAAAAAGGACAAATTAAATTTCAAGAGGACTACAATTCTCTCTCCTCTTAAATGAATCTAAATCCGACATGGTTAATTGACCAAAAGAATCTAGCACCTCATGGTGTTAGGGCCAAACCACATACAAAATCTAGTTTCTAACTATAGGATTTAATTGAGTTGATGTAGTTGGTTCAGTTGGGTCTTCCCCATCCCCTTGGGTACCGTTCTTGCAGACGCGGTGGGGACGCGGTAGAGACTAGAGAGCTAGAAACTTCAAATTTGCTATTTTCTTCCAATTCTTTAATTTTGATCCTTTCAAAGGTTGACTCAGAGGACTTTGACTCTGACTCTTCTTCCCATAATAACTCGGTAACTTCCAGCCCATCATTCTTTCCTATATAATTACCAAGGGTAGTTTTGTAAAATCACTTCAAGCCATGTACGCATATCAAATACCTCTCTCTATATATATATATATATGAAGATATATCATATTCAATCAACATAACAACCCAAGTACCCAACACATAAGCTCCTCCCTCCCGTTAGTAATTCCCCAACGGCAGAACCCAAGGAGAGAAACGAAGATGGTTCAAAATGAGCAATACCAGAAGCCTCAAACTGTGTTTCATCAGTTCCTTAAGATGACTTTGCAGTTTCTTCTCCCCGTCTTTCTATTATCATTCCTTCTCTCTTACTCCTCAGTCTTCTCTTGCTTCCTACACTACTTCAATTTTCACTTTTCAACATTGCTTTTCCCGCTCTTTACCCACACCGTTGAGAGGAAGTACATGTTCCTCATTTGTAATGGTATCGTTGCTTTCCTTGCAAAAAGCTCGGGTTTCTGCACTGCTTCTCCTACTGGGTTGGTCATGACTGGGGAGTTAGCCAAGATTAATGAAGCTGAGGTGAAGCCAGTTCCTAAATCATCTGTAACAGAAGTAATTGAAGATAACGAAGCCACTGTGGGAGCTAATATAGCTTCTCCAGAGAATGTTGGACAACAACAAGAAGAAGAAGAAGAAGAAGAAAATGAGTCTTCGACTCCAGCAGGGTCAGCAGAAGAGGAAGGAGATGAATTGAAAACAGATGAATTGAACAGAAAATTTGATGAAGAAGAAAATGATTCTTCGATTCCAGCAGGGTCAGCAGAAGAGGAAGGAGATGAAGTGAAAATAGATGAATTGAACAGAAAATTTGATGAGTTCATAAGGAAGATGAAGGAAGAAATCAGGATTGGAGCTCCACGACAACGAATTGCCGTGTGAAGTGTCCATCTTGATAGATTAACAATAAGCTTCATGCATGGGTTGAGTAGTCTCTTATTTGGATGGAGGAACTCTCACAGTGCCGTGTTTTCAAATTCCCAATCCTTTCTATATCGTCAATTATAAATGGGACTTGTTTGATTCTCTCCAATCTTTTTCACCTATTGGAATGAAATTTTATGAATTCCAAAACTGTAGCCTTATGTGCTTACTTTTGGTTAGTTTTTATTTGGTATTGAAGAATTTGAAGCAGAGATTCTTTCAATCCCAAAGTTGGCTTGTCACTTTATAGTTCAAGGCCAAGGATTGTAGAAAATGCTTGAAAGGGAAACAGCTACATATACAAAAATGGAAAAAGCTAGCATCGAGTATAAATATATATACTACTAGTTTATAATACATTTAATCATAATAAATAAGAACAATAGTTTGTTGGGTAGTCTGTCTACTAGTCAGATGATTCTGGATTATCCCACAGAATCAATAATGTCAAGCCCTCGTTGATATTATCTTAATACCGACCTTTTTGAACCTTGAAATCTTCCTAATGAGATGGAACAACATTTTGTTTGAAAATGCCAGACATGGGAGGGCAGCCAAGTTCTCTATTATGGTATGAATTTGAGTTCTCTTCATTTATTCTATTCCTAACAGATGCTGTGTTTTACAGCATATTATGTTCCATTATTGGCTGAATTCAGTAAAACTCTCACATGAACATGAAGCAAAGGAAAGAGCCACGCAATTCCATTCTTCCATCCAGACAAACATGGAATCATTTCTCTTTTATTTCACAGCAAAATTGACGCTACAACAAGACAAAGAATCATAACACATCAACTGGGAATAATACTTGCATGTCCCGTAATAGATAATGCTCTATGGATGACAGAAAAACATTCCGCAGAAGTTTCAAATTTTTATAGAGAGAATATATGAATTATATTGTATTTAATGGACTAGCTCAATACATGAAACTCATGTCATTGTGAAATTTAGTAAGTGTTAGATGAGACTCTCGTCATTGTGAAATATAGCAAGTGTTAGATGTATGTAGGATGTAACCCTGTCCCAATGAATCAAAAGACTATTTTTTCAATTTAAACCCGTGACTTCATGTCACAATACATGCATCAATCTTACCAGTGTCGAACTAAATCTTATTTCAAACACAAATATTCCTGGAAATAAAAAATAGATATAATCGGAGTCTCCAAAATCTTCTAATTATAAAGAACATTTAATCACATTAAATTATAGGAGAAGCATAAAAAGTTAAGTACAGAATCAGATCAAGCACATGCACAGCGCCAGAACTATAATTACTATTGATGGGACTTGATTAATTCCATGCTTTGAAGACCCAAAAAGAGGTGAATCCATTTGAATTGAATCAAAATAAAACTCAGATTCCCATTCCTATCACAATTCCTGGTGGGGGAGAAAAAAAAATCTTCTAATCATGAATAGTGTTATTTTAATCCAGAAGTAATCATAGTTTACCATACCCTGTAAACAAGTGCAAGACAACAAATGACTCTGATACCGCTTTACACGTGCTTCCATTGTCATGCAGCCAAATAGCCCCCAATGTGCAACTCCGCACATTCATGTCCATGGTGGGGACAAACCCAGATGACCTAGGTTAAGCCCATTGATGATCTATCCACAAAAAAAGATATGGGTTAATCACAATTGATTGACCTAATAAATGAATGTCACTTACAGTTTGATGCAAGGGTCCTACAAGTTTGATCTCCAAAAATATGGTTCTTTAACACAATATTTGAGGGCTGATATTTTGTGACAGTAATATGACAAGGGTTTGCCCATTTGTCATCTATAACATTGCACAGTACTATAGACACCGACCCTTCCGTGAGGTGCATACAATTATGTGGTTGAGAAGTGTGCTGCTTTCCTTTTCATTATTCTGCTTTCATTTCTATAGAAGTATTATATAATAACACTATTATCATGGAACAGGTCTTTTCATGAGAGGGCCCTCTCCTGAAGGCAGTTCCAAAATCCAAATGAATCAGTCATGTCTAATTCTTACTTGCTACTGCAAATCCAGTTATGGAGGGAGGGATCTAGAAGGACCTGAGAGTAGGAGGTATTCATGATAAGCTTTGCAACTTGAGAAAGCCAGTTCTATCTGTATGTAAGTGGAGACAAGATGGTGAGTGCCAAAAATTGTCAATAATTTTTGTATATAACAGTTTAATCTTCACTCACTAAAAATATGTCCTTTATGGGCGAGAGAGAGAGAGAGAGAGAGAGAGAGAGAGAGAGAGAGAGAGATTGTAATTGCATGCAAAAATAGTAGCAACCAATTAGGCCACCCTTCAGTTATCCAAATCAGGTGTGCAAATATAATTTGCTTTTGAATTGAGCAGAGCCTTAATAATCATTGAAGTCTGATGAACTCTTACCAAATAGAGATGCAAATTTTACTGAACATCACCTTATTATGTTTGCATGCAAAAATAATAGCAACCAATTATGCCACTCTTCAGTTATCCAAATCAGGTGTGCAAATATAATTTGCTTTTGAATTGAGCAGAGCCTTAATAATCATTGAAGTCTGATGAACTCTTACCAAATAGAGATGCAAATTTTACTAAACATCAACCCATTTTGCTGATTCCTGCATGTGTAACTAAGAATGTGGAGATGGTACAAATTTTCACAAAAAGATATAGACAAAATGAATGAAGAATGACTTGCACAAAGACTTAGCATGCCATGAAACATTACCTAATATGCAAGCATGCAACTGCTGTTAACTGAGCTAAAATTTCATCCATTTATCCATCCATTCTTCTCAGGAAGCCTATGACAAGATAAAGAAAACTATTATATACCATGTAACCTAAACTTAATATACCAGAATACTCCCGATGAAAAATTAGCAGCACACAGCAACTTTATCCCACATCTGACACCCTTACAACCAAGAAAATGCCTTCAGTGTTGCGACTGATTTCAAAAATAGAATCTACTTCCTGCCCCAGCCGCTTTATTAAGATGATATATCCAGGTCTAGACAAATTTATGCACTCAAAATTTGAACCATTGTAGGGGTGGTGGATTTGGTAATGAAGACTTCTCAACAATCTTATGCAATCCAATCAATCTCTATATGCTTTCAGCTTCAACTTCTGTAGAAAATAGAAGGATGTTTCAGCTACTCTGGATGTTCAACTATGTCCAGCCAGAGGGAAAGTGAATTGAATAACCTAAAAACCCATCCACTGTAAAGTTCCAGTCATGGTATCTTGTGATCAAGGATTATAGACTATCAAGTATCAACTAATGGAAAAACAAAGTAGAGGAAACTTTGTGTGGATAATTATCCCATATTTCCCAATCAATTCACTTTTAACAATTTATTGCAAGACAGCTGCACATATCAACTCGTACAAGGATAAACTGATAACTGTACCTTAATATTATAGTTCTGTTTTATTTCTCAGCTAATGGTAGGAAGTAACCTTTCTCATCATCTTGAAATCCCTAGAGGCAAAAGGAATTAACCATGAAAACTTAAGGGTGCTAAATTTTCTTAAAGGGAAATAGTCCCATTGTTAGGAGATAAAAATTAAAAAGAAAAAATGCAGAGAAACAAAGGGCACATGAAATCAAGAAGGTTGAAAATGCAAGAAATCAAAGGTTACAATCTACCAGTGAGACAATGAATATTGAAGTATAATTAAAGAAGAAGTAAAAGACAATATCCTGTTTCTAAAAGCAATCAGTCTAAGCATTCTGCCTAGAGTGTAAAATTCACTTCATTGTCATCAAAGAATTGTTAATGAAAATATGAACCAAAATGCTAGCTACACAGGATGCAATCGAGTTTAACAATAGAAGTACGTCTAGCGATATATAAAATGAGTCATTCAAGATATTATATTTCACACGTCAATTCAATATCACGATCATCATCAATATATTGGACCAACAAAATATTAACCGTCTAAACAAGAATTTACACAGGCAAACAAGATTCACGAAAACTGATCAATACCATAACAAGTAGAACATAATCATATAGAAAGAAAAATAATATCTTGAAAGATCAACATAGAAAATAAGAGAGCACTTTTAGACAACAATTTTTTGGCAGTGCTGATAACTGATGCATATGGGAAAACTCCAAAGCTTAGGCTGATGTATTTTTTTTTTTTGATAAGTTTAGGCTGATGTATTTCACTTGAGCAATAGCATAAAATGCACTTTGGTAGCAGCTGTATACCATAGTTTTGCAACATATTTCTCTTTTACTTTTCCTTTTTAACCAAACAAATTATCTACAATGGGGTTATATGAACTGGAATTTACAATTGCAAAAGCCATTGCTGAAGTATCAAAGGGATAAAATAATATCCAGACTTCATGTTGATCATTCTAATACACTTTAGAATCAAACAACCTGGTAAGAAAAGCAACTCTTTATCGTTAAGGGGGGAAGATGGGCAAAAGAAAAATAAAACAAAACACTTTTCATTTCTCAGAAACCCAATTATGACATTTTACAGAGTTCACCATCTTAGATAACTTAACTTTGTCCTCAAACATATTTTTTTGCAGCTTCAGCAACCACTTACCCAAGAAACCATGAAGACTTATTGGCAACTGAACAGAAATCAGTATACTAATATGTACTTTTGACGAGCCCAATATCTCAAACTAACATCTGTTCTACTAATATTTCAACACAGAGAATGCCCAAAATTTTTGGTTCTTTCACCACCTGATGATCATATTTAGTTGCAGCTCTCCTTTCCACTGAGAAAGACTATCCACTGGTTGCACTTGCTACCATATGTATCAGCCCTTGCTCTACAAATCAACTATTGGGTGAAAGTGTTAAATCCATAGCAACTCCATCACTGGCAGGCATATTTCTCACCTCATTAATGAGCCTTGTAAGTTCTTTTGTGAGTTCTCTATGAACATAATCAGAACGCTCCTTTGTGATTGATGATTCTGTAAATAGAGTAGCCGTGAGGGAATGATATTCTTGAAACCATTCGTCATTGCTGTTCTGATCAATTCGATCATCATAAGGAACTAGTGAGCTCTCTTGCCGCCATCTACTCAAAAAATATTTTTCAGGAAGTTGAAAGTAGTTCTTTACTAGAAGTACACGAAGAGCATGTCTGCATAAGATTCCCGAAGATTCAAATTCCTTGCAGGAACAGTGAATTTGTTCATCTTCTGGTATCCAAATAACAAGACACTCTCCATCCATCTTCTTGAAGTGGCGAATAATATATGATCCATTAGCCATTTCAGATGCCGTGTATTGCATAGCTAACACCAATTCATGTTGTAATGCATTGAAGGCAAAAGGAGTAAGAATACTTCGTGCCTGCTCTTCTATGGGTATGCAGGTTCTTATATGCATATACTGTTGCCTCTCTTCATGTGCCTGAATTTTAAAACTTGAAGAGATCCCCACCTACAAAAGTTACAAAGGAAACTAACAATCAATGCAAATAGAATATCAACAAAAAATAGAAGTCATAATTTATGCCCAACATACCTGCTCAAAAAAACTACGCAAACATGTTTGTGCATTGAAGATTCCTTTCAAAAAAGCATCTACAGACTTTGAATATGCAGTTGTTGCCATTCTAGCAAGAAAGCAACCTCTTGTGTAGGATAATGCCCACGATGAGCTGAGAGAAAAAAGTAAATCAATGTGCTTATCTGAAGCAAGTCCAAATCGAGAAACCATCTGATTCCATCGAAATTCAAAGCCTTCTGTACTCTCCAAATGATATAATGCATCAAATTCAGATTTAAATTCTGCATATCTTGGTCCAAGTGGAGGAGAGAACCAACAGGATACCTTGGGCATAATATTCCATATAGAAGTAACATGTTTAGTATTTGGTAATTCACTTCTTATGGCATCTCTAAGTCCAGGGTCAAGATCAGTTAGAATTGTTTGCGGGTATCTTCCTTTCATAAAATGGACAAAAGTCTGTAGCAATAAGAAAAGAAAAAAAAGGATCATGATGAAGGAAGAAATATCACAACAAACGTAAGATGAATGGAAATGATTTGAGAAAGTAAACCTGTAAGGCCCATGCAAACGTACGTGGTGTTTCATCTTGCAACAGAGCACAACCAAAGAAGATAATTTTTCCATGGTTGTCAATGCCAAGAAACACTGCAAAAAGCATACCATATGTGATTGAACGATATGTTGTATCAAAATAAACTACATCGCCAAACATGTTGTACGCATGAATAGATTCTCCGTATGACCAAGCAATGTTTTCAACCTTTTCATTTTCATCCACCGTAACATCATAAAAAAAGTATGCATCCCCATCTTTTGCTGCCCTGCAGGCCTCAAGAAGATCCATCGTGTCATTTTCTCTTTTCTCAGTCAGTAAAGCATCATTTTCTTGAACAACCTTCTTACGGTTTTGAACAAAATTTCTGACATCCCTCTCCAAAAATGGCAATTGTCCTCCTTGGATCCCCTTTTCTAATTCCAGCACCTTAACTATACGATGTATTGGAAACCCAGCTTTGGAAAGCAAAAGAATTCGCTCTTGATCAGCCTCATGAATTTTACGATAAGCAGGAAGGAGACGAACTTGATCATCTTCCAACAGTTCATGATTATGCACGTTACTGAATTGCACAACAAACCACTGAGAAACCCCATCAACAACCTCCTTTGACAAGTACATTTTCGCATCACATCCACACCGCACTGATTTCCTATCCCTATGATGCTCTCCAGTAGGTTTTTTCCTTGCTGGAGCAAAGCCAGAGCGATAACAGACAAAGTCCCGCTTGTAAATTCCCAATTGCGGACTCAATCTTGACCTTTCTTTCCTAATTGAAAACCCATTCTTTCTAGCAAAATTCCCATAATACTCAAATGCATCGTCGTCACTCTGAAATACCATTCCCACATAAGGGGCAACCATAGCTTTGGACGATGGTGAGTCATTCTTTACCAATTGGGATGCTAAGGTTGTTTCTTCAGCATCTCCCTCATATGTAACAAAACATTTCCAATCTCCACAAGGGCATTGCTGCCGCCGCATCCATATGTTTTTTGACGGTATCGACACCATTATTCCCAATTAATTTAAGTATATATATGTGCGTGTCTATATATCCAATTAAATATATTCAAATCCTTCAACGACCCAAAAGCTGGCAGTGGACACCCCTTAAACAGTAGAGGGGAAACACTAAAATGAGTTTTTGCAGTTCATAATTGATACAAATAAGCTAAATAAATACTCATCTTAGAAAAAGAAAAATACTCAGCCCTAACTGAATGATTTCATAAAGTGGTATGAAGGTCGCTTTTGTGTTTCAAGTTGCAAAGTGATATATTTATACATACGCAATATATATATATATATCTTGAGATAGTGAGTGAAAATTGATTGAATACTGAAATTGCATACCAGTGAAGGAAAGAAGTGATTAGAAACCCTTTGTTCTCCATCTTTCCTCTATTTCTTCTTCCACGGCTCCGATGCCCTTAATACTCCTCTCTCTGCTCTTCTGAAAATTACACAGAACAGCAACAAAGCACCAATATAGGGTGGGTCGAGCTGTTTCACATGTTGGGCTATTCATACTGCAAAAGGCGTTAAAGCCCAATGTCTTGGGCTCAGGATGCCCAGCTCCAGAGAGCCCAGTCCTGTGACTAATTATCATATATCACTCCAAATTTTACTTCAATCTCATTGTCGGAAAGAGCTGTCAGGAATGAGTTCTACTCTAGCTCTCTTTGTTAGCGAGAGATGTATAATTTATTTAATTTAATTTTTTTTAATTTTAAATTAAACTTTATTTATAAATTTGATACAATCTCTTTAATAGTTGAGTTTGTTTATTTTTGTTTTCGCCATCCCTACAATTTAGGAATAGCCCCATCACTGGAAAATCTTCATCGACGCAAACCAAAATTCATCTTCGATATATCAAGCCCCGCCCAACACCATCATCCATTATTGGACTTGAGTTCCAGAATAGTAAGAGGTTGAATTTCAGAGAAGAAGAAGCCTCGCCAGTGTCCTCAGTGAAAGGTTCGAACTTTTTTCTTTTCGTGATCGAGATAAAATAAATTAATGTGAAGAATGTCTGTTAATCGTTCTTTCGCAAATATATATGTACAAATATTTAGAGTGAGTCTTAAAGGGGAGTATAGAGAGATAGTCTACTGGATTTTAAAGATTTAAGATTTTCCACTCCTTTCAAATTATGTTTTGGGTGTGTTGTTGAGAATAATAAGTGGTAAATCATAGATTAATAGTAATGAAAAACACAATTTAAAATTTATAATATATATATATATATATATATATATATATATTCTAAAACCAGTAGAGTTACTGTATATATAGATATAAGTCAATAGATTTATTACTATTACTTATGTTTTACTTTTGATACACAACCAAAAAACACCCAAAATTTCAAGGAAATGGTAATCCAATAACTTCAATGGAACTCCATTAGCAAGTTCTTTTAGCATTATTTTCCCTTTTTTCTTATCGTTTTCAGTTTTTTTGGTTTTTTCCACCCCTCGGTTTTTCTATGGTCACATATTAGATGCTAAAAATTGATTTTCAAGATATTTGAAAATTATCCAAAAAAAATTAGTATTTAAGGCACAAAAATGATTAAAAAAGTCACTAGTTGTAAAAGTATAAAATTTTACAGTTTGTGAGCCTTATCAAATTTGTCCATAATTGCACTTTTTGTGCATTGGCTAATATATTAAATTTGTCCATTATTAAATAACAAGTCTTAAAAACTTCTTGAGAAAAAAGGGGAGAAAAAATAATAAATTGATGACTAATATATATTATGCAATAACAGTTTGTGAGAGGCAAGACATCCAACTCACACTTAACTAATTGTTTGTAACTAGTTGTTCTCTAAAGAAATTCTCTCACCTCTCTCAAGCACTCCCTTCTCTTTGAACACCATCCAAAAAAAACACCAGTCCCCAAAATGAATCATGATCTATGAAGGAAAAAGATTGATTCCAAAAAGTTGAAAAGTAAACTTTACAATAACTTAAGATGAATTGATATGTGACCCCAAAAATGGTGCAATCAACATTTTACTCATAAACATCCAACCAACCAATGTAAATGTCATAGTGGAAAAGTCCAAATACATAAGCATCCATCCAACCCATTATCTGAATGGTTGACCATCAAAAGTGTTTGATCTTATGGTAAGAATAAAATTCTATACCTGGAAGAATCCTAATGTTTGGCTGCCTTCCGAAAGTTGTTGAATTATATCAATTCCCCATTCCTTTTTCAAAGATTAATGACTGGAGTGGTCTTGCATAAAGGGACAATCAGCTTCCCAGGTCTTCTTTCCGATGGGAATCGGTAAGTCTCTGGCACAGATTAAACATTAAACCAACTCGAAGTAAGCTTCTGATCACCCATGGTCCTGATGCAGGTTGTCTCTGAAATCGTCTATGTAACAATAATCTTGGTAATTTACAACAGACATCGTCGACCGGTGGAGAAGAAGAGAGAGGAGTAGTAGGCGATGGTGCCGACAATTGTGGTTGGGAGGAAGATGATTTTGGTTCACAATAGAACAAAGTCCCTTTTGTTTGTTTGCATTTTCAAACACAGTTTTTAAATTTTAAAACGCGAGATATGTCTTTAGCAAGTTATTAATTTTAATTTTTTTAATTTAGATTATCATATTCAAATATATTTTTACAATTTTTTAAAAATTAATTACAAAAGTTTTAAAAATGTTTTTCAAAAAATTATATCTGAATCACTATTCAAGTGTAAAAAGTTTCAAGAGATTGTAACATTATAAATGATCTAAGGGATAAAAAGATTATATATTAAAATTAGTTGGTACCAACTCATTAAGATGGATCTCTTATAAAAAATAAATAAAAGAATCAAATGAATTCTACATTAAAAAGGATCTAAGATAGACTTTACAATAATTTAAGATCTTTTTTTGGAAACTTAATACTAATTAACTCTATTTTATTAAAAAAAAAATTTATATGTACACACAGAAGCTTTCAATTGGATGGGCTATTTTCTTTTTATTTTTTTTATTAATGATAGAACAAATATTTTTGCTTGAAAAAGCAATGTTATGACCAGTGGATCCGACCTTCGCTTGTGGTCACTCACTTTATATGTTCGACACCAGTTCATCTCATTTTTTTAGTTAAATGGACAACCGGAAGGCAATCCACTCTCACAAACAAATTATATTAATGAAAATCACATCACCTCTATCTTTATAATTTAATAAAAAAAATAAATATTTCAGTTTTGATCAATTTCTGCGAGCTCATAATGGAGATTAATTCTAGAATTATAATTGTCTAGAGGAAAATTTTATTTTAACTGATACAAGATAAACAGGATTAGTTGAAATATAAATCTAATAAAATAATTGTTTTAGGCTCCACTTAAAGAGAAAGTCTCAAATTTTATGTAGGTATAGTATTATCAAATTAAAAGTTTAGGATTAATAAAAGTCTAATTTTATAAAAAGGTTTCAAATTTGATATATGTATAGTATAATCAAATTAAAAGTTTAAGATTAATAAAAATCTAACTCTACAAAAAAACTCTAAATTTTATATATTTATAGTATAATCAAATTAAAAGTTTATAAAAAAGACCTCGTAAAAACTCCAATCTTTATGAAAAAAACTTAATTCTATTAATACAGCTTTATTCGTATTGTACTCTAATTTCTTAGTACTATGTATTTCGATAAAAAAAATTTTTATTAGAGTTTTATTCAATATATAGCTCTATCTTGTTAAAAAATAATTAAATTTTATATTACAAAAGTAAATATAATATATATATATATATATATATGAAATACAAAAATTTTTATTAATATTAAAAAAAAACCTTATTTAAAATTATTACTTTCTCGCTTTATATTTCCAATTGTATATGAAGCTAAGGGAAATGTGTTTACATTCCATTAATAGTTGCACTCGAAAAAAATATTTATTTACTAGTTAAAGTATATTTTTTGTAGTACAGGTGTAAATGTAGGGAATTTTAATTGCTAAAGACACAAATCATATTCATAAAGGTCTCTTCTTTATGTGAACTTTTATTTTCATTTTTTTTGTCTTGTAAAAGCCATATACTTAACGTATATAGTTCTGTTAGCTAGGACTATGGGGTCCGATATTGTAATTGGCTAATTCGATTTGACAAAATGTACTTTGTGTGTAAGCATTATATAAGTCCTAAGTGTGAGTAACTCAATGCCCGTTCTACTCCAAGTTAGTCCAAGAGATATTATTGTGCATCACTACCAGCTAGATTGGTTCACAAATGGTATATTGGACTTTTGTTTTGATTGGATCTCACACACTCACACATTGCATGTATTGCATATAGTTTTCATCATAACATCATGTTAGTATTAGACTTGTGATTGTGAAATAATTTTTCCAAAAAAACATTTTAAAACCTAAGATAAAATCCTGTTCACAAGACAAGCTTAGAAGGAGCAACACTTTGTTGCTCGTTCGAACAAACAACAGTAGTTCGTTCTCATTCTTTTAAAAGGACTATATCAAACGAAGAGCTGCAACCTCAGAAATGTGCTCGCTTGATATCTTTTCCTTGTTCGTTCGAACGAATGGGAGCTCGTTCGAACGAGTGATGGTTCGTTCGAATGAACCTTGAGCGAAAAATAAATTTGTATTCTACTTTGAAGCTTATTTAGATTGAACAAGTTCATTGCGAAAACTCAGTTGAGAGCAATGAAAAATAGAGTAAGAGAGATTTCAATTGTGAGAGCTATATTCTTAAGAGATCAAAAAGCTTTCATGAGAGATCAATCATAATTGTCAATCATGCATTTCTCTACTCTTATTCATTGATTCATTTAGATCATTCATTAGCTCCAAATCAGATCAAAGAGCCTCTTGTTCATATCATTTCACCATTGATGAAGAATTGAGATCAACCTTGTGGATGCATTGTTGATTGGATCGGTGGATACCGAGATTATAAGGATTTGCAATTATGAAAAGGCTTGATCGGATGATTCTAAGACTGTTGAGGATTCCAGTTGTATGAAGATTCCGACTATGAGGAGCTTGTGGATTCAAGAAAAAATTGAAGACGTGATCGAGTAGAATGGAGCTTGAGGTATAGAGTTCGGTTTGTAGATATGTTGTAATTCAATTTCTATCATAGTGGAAGTCTTCCTTGAGCATTAGCCCGACTCTAGAGTTTTACTCTAAGGATTGTTGTCCTTGGTGGTTTCTCCATCATCAATCAGTTTGCAAATCTCTCAATCACTTCATCTCTTATAATTTACAAATTGCTTTGCTTGAATGCTTCCACTTGATATTGATATCGATATTAAGTTTCCATGTATCTCATAATTGAGCACAAATTTGATTAATTGAAAATTTAATTGAGTAATTGAAATTGTAAATTGAATGGAATTGACATTTGATCACTTAGTTGAATTTTGCATCAAATTGATTTAGTTGAATATCAAATTGAACAAGTTGATCAATTAGGTTGTTGTTGATATGTTTGTATCTTTGAACAATTCTTGCCTCTACATTGGTGGAAGGGCTTATATGTTGGATTAATCACATTGAGTGATTTTGTTATTGTGACATCGTTGTAGTAAACAAGATTTGAAATTAACAATTGAATTTTTTTTAATTCTAGAACCAACCTATTCAATCCCCCCTTCTAGGTTTAATTCACACTTTAGGACCTTAAGTGACATCCTAGTGGTATCAATCTATAACAAAGTGGTATCAAAGCCTTCCTTGAAAGGCAATTAATTGATATCCTTAGTGTAAACCATGGAAGGGTTAAGAGAGCGCGGTTCAATCTCACGGCCACCCTTATTTGATAGCTTTAATTATGCTTATTGGAAAGCTTGTATGAGAGCATTCTTGAGAGCTGTGGATGAGCGAGTATGGCTCTCCATCCAATGCCATCTTTAACGCAGTAACTCCGAATGAGTTTCACCATATCATGACTTGTGAGACGTTCAAGGAGGCTTGGGACATCCTCAAGACTACCCATGAGGGTACATCGATGGTTAAAAGGTCTAAATTACAAATCTTAACTTTTAGGTTTGAAGCTTTAAGAATGGAAGAATCAGAAACCTTTTCCCAGTTCTACGCTAAACTGAGTGACATTGTCAACTCGTCATTCAACCTAGGAGAGAAGCTAGATAAGACTAAAATAGTAAGTAAAATATTGAGGTCTCTCCACGAGAGATTTCAGTTTAAGATAACCATCATTAAGGAAAGTCAAGACGTGGACTCTCTCTTTGTTGATGAGTTAGTTGGGTCACTTCAAACTTTTGAGCTAACTCTAATGCAAGCAAAGAAGACTAAAAGTCTTGCCTTAAAATCAACACAAGGAGAAAGTGAAGGGGATTTAGAGATTAATCCCGAGTTTATGAATGATGAAGACGTAGCTCTCTTTGTTAGGAGGTTTAACAAGTACCTCAAAGGTAGAATACCTAACTCTAAGGGATCTCAAAGCTCAAGTAAAAGATCATTTAAAAATTCTAACCCTTCAAGAGACAAAGTCCAAAAATCTTCTTCTAGTAGTGAATGAATAAGACCTTCATCACAATCCTCTTGTAATCATATTGAATGCTATGATTGCTATAATTTTAGGCACATAGCGGTTGATTGCCCTAATAAAAGAAAGGGAAATTATAGAAATAGAAGGGCAATTAAATCGTCTCTTTCCTAAGAAGATGAAGAGGATGAAGGGGGTGAGGATGATGATGAAGAAGATGAAGGTGAGGAAAGTCAATTCTTGGCTTTTACGAATGTCACCAATACCATGAAGGATCCTCATCCATTGAGGATGAAGATCATGAGGACAATAAAAACCTTGTGTCTAGTGATAATAAGAGTGAAGAATAAGATAATATTGAGATTTCTTTTAAAAGGCTATTCAATGAATCTCAATAAATCTAACATAAAGCTTATCACTAAACTCAAGTCATGTGAGAATGAGAATAGTTGATCAATCCTTATTGAATCAACTAAATGAGGATAAATTGTTTCTCTTGGAGAAGGTTGAAACCTTAAAAAATGAGAGAAATTTGTTGGCTATTGAGGTAGGAGGACTTAAAGCATCCCTAGATGCTTGTGAGGTTGAAAAAAAGGAATTGAATTCTAAAATTCACTCTCTTAGTGAACAACTCACACAAGCTAGGAATGTAAAAGTCAATCTTGAAGATAGGTCAAATAAGCTTTCTAAAATACTTAATATCATCCAAATCAAGAATGATAGAAGTGGCTTGGGATATGACATATTCACGGATAAGAACAAGCCTTCCACATCTACTGTAATACCCTGACCCAAATCGTAACCGAGCGAGCCATGTAAACCGAACTGATAGGGCTTCATGGTATGACATTAAATAAAATGAACGAATTTGGCATCTCGATAGCTTTGGCTGTACGAATGATGCTCGGGCGATACTGAGCAAGACATGAACGAATATTGAAATAAACTGACCAATTGTAACCGAACCACTAAGATTTTACGTTACGATGATGAAATAAACGGGTTGAATTTCAATAGCTTTGAATATATGGACGGATGTCAGGGCAAACGAATAGCGAAAAAAAAAGAAATAAATAAATAAATAAAACTAAAAATAAAATAATAATTAGAAAGAAATAAAAATAATAGAAATTGAATATGTGGACAATATATATAGATATGTATATATATAGGTATAAAAAAAAAGTATATACAAATATATATATATATATATATGTGAAGGTGTATATAAAGGGATAGCAGTTACAACATGTAACTGAAAAAAAAAAAAAAAAAAAAAAACGGAATGCAGTTAGGCGCAAGAAATGAAAGGCGCAAGAGAGAGAGAGAGAGAAAGAAGGAGAAATAAAAAGGGGGGTGGTTTTAAAATAAAAGCATGCCAGGCATGCGTTGCGTTAGAAAAAAAAAAAAAAAAAAAAAAAAAGAGAAGAGGAAGAAGAACGGTTGGGGTGCAAGCGGTAGGGTGGTGCGGCACACGAAGCAAGAAGAAAGAAAGAAAGAAAAAGGAAGGAAGAAGCAGAAGGTGGGTCAATGGAAGAGAAGAGAGGAAAAACAGAGGAAAAGGAAGCAAAGGAAGAGGAACCGCACCGTTCAGAGGTATGCAACAGGAAAAAAAGAAGAAGGGGTAAGACACTGAGCTTTCTGTCTTAAATTTTGAGAAGCATGAATGATTTATTTGATGTTAGGATCTTGTTAAGCATGGAAATTGGATTAGATTGCAATTTGAATCAAGAGAAACGATCCAGAAATGAGAGAGAAAATGGAATTTACAAGGAAGGAATAAAACTCAGGTTGTGTGCTTTTGATGCGTTTAACTTGGTTTAAATAATGGGGGATTATTCCTAAGAGGCGCAGAAATTGACTGGGAGGAAAAATGGGCCAAAACTGTAGAAGAAAAGAGTAGAAAATAGAGGAGAAAAGGGCTAGCCGGAAAATCGCACAACTCTAGTGGAGCTACGATTTTCCCTGTTTTAGGAGAGATCTGGCACTCCGATCGAAAAAAGGATGGTAGATTTGAATTGCCCATGACCTATAGTTTCGAACCCCACTGAAAGACACAAGAAAATCCGTCACCGACGAGTTGCCGTTGACGGAAGGGATGACGGCACTGCGCTGGAGGCGTTGATGTGGCTGAGTTTTTATTCCTTGATTTGGGCCAAACCGGGTGGAGTCCAACCCGACCCACCCATTCAGAGGGCTGCCCAAGACTGTTACTTTATGGGTCAAGTTTTAAATTTGAGTTTGGGGGGTGTTTGGTTGTGAAGGAGAAACTATCCATTGTTTGGCTTATAAGTGTACAGGAAATGAAAAAGAAAAAAAAGGTTGCACAAGGGTTGCATGCACAGTGACTTGAACTTGTGACCAAGGGGGAAAGGGTGAGAAGCTTGGACCACTGTGCCACCAAGGCACATGTGGCCTGTTTAGGCTCAAATACTATATGTATTAGCTACACTTAATTAAATTAATAAATTAATTAATTTCAAATTTAATTCTGACGTGTAAATTAGTCGAATGAATAATGAAAACTTACAATTTTGGACCTTCTGAATTCAATGATGAGGTCTGTTTCATGAGACAGAGTCCTAAAAAATAAAATACCCATAGAAATATCAAAATGACCAAAATGCCCCTAAGCCGAAGGTGAGTCAAACGAACTCCGATTGAGTTAAATAAATAGTGAATTTTTATTATTTCAAACCTTCTGGACTCAACGGTGAAGTCCAAATTGTGAAAACAAAACCCAAAAAATAGAGACACGTAAATGATCATTTTACCCTTGGGTAAATTAAGATTAAATTAGAAGTCATAAAAGTATAAATTAATAAAAGAGATATTTAGAGTAGCGAGGCATAAATTTGATAAATGACATTAAAGCTAAAATGTGTTTACTAATATATAGGAAACTCGAAAGGGAAAGGGAAGATCAAGGAATATTAAGATGCGTTGATAAGGTAAGTAAATTGCTATCTTTGATACATGGTTTTCCAAGCCACGATCTTTCCATTACTGCCAAAACTTGTACTCATATATGTATTCACTGTTATTGTTCCCACCATGGATATTGTTCTACATGGTGGATGCCTATTGGTTGATATCTTATGACTGGATTCATTATGTTGACGTCTATTCATTGTATGCTTATGTTATGATGTTCCATGTTTTGTACACTTCATATGGAATACAATATAGTCCTGATTTATGTTAAATGATGGGTGGTGTGCTCAGTCATATTACCCATCTGATGCTATCTGATTGACTAGGACTTACGGGTCAAATTATGGGACCTACGGGTCAAACGGATACATAGCAATGATGGCGTTTTTACGTAGTAAGTTTAATGGGCATTTTATATGCATTTATATTAATGGGGGTATGCTAGGCCCCAAAAGACCGAGGGTCTGCCAAACCCTGAACAGAGTAAAGGCATCATTCATGTTTAATTGATATATTGACGTTTATTGGATTCATAGGATGTTTTCATTTTCCTATGAATAGTTCTATGTTGATTGTTCTTTATATATTGGACTTGAATGTGACCGTTTCATTATGGCAGTATTTATGTGTATTGTGATCATTGGGCCTATTCTATATTCAGGCTACAGTGTTGCTCTTGATTGTCATTGTACCTTCTCCGTCATTGGCCATTGTGGCATTTTACAGTTGACTGCAACCGTTGTCATGACTGGCTATCATGTTTCCCTTGAGTTTATTTTTCCTATGTAATCCCTAACCCGTGTTAGAGATAGGCTTTTACTTACTGAGCTTTGTTAGCTCACCCCTTTATTATATTTTTCAGGTGAAAATGCTGTAAAACCCCAGTAGGAGATTCAGAGCGTAGGGAGACAATTGAGGAGCACAATAGAATACAGTAGTTTTTTCCATGCACTCACCACCTAAAACAGTGGTTTATGTTTGGTTTTTGTTGGTTATTGTCAGACTTATTTTCAATTTTGAACAATGTTGTAATAAGGCTTTCAGATTTTAATGTTATGGTTATATTGCTTATTGTTATCATTGGTAAAAGAATGAAAAAAGTAGGGACGGCCGTTGGGCCGGCCCCACGACATGAGATCCGCATAGGGTGGGTTTCGGGTCGTGACATCTACTTCAAGTCAATCTCCCACACTCAAGTCGGTTGTGTTTGTGTCTTCAAAATCTAAAGGTGTTGAACCACCTAAACCTAATAGGCAAGCCCAACCTTAACCAAAGCCTCAAGCATATTCTCTTCTATTACCTCAATTTAGACCACAAGCCAAACCTCAACCAAAATCATTGTTTTGTTCTTGTTGCATGGTTGAAGTGCATTCTAGGAAGAAGTGTGGGTTTGCTAAGAATCAGCAAACAAAATCTCACACTATGACCTTAGAGCACAAATTGAAAATTTCTACCTTGAAGCAACAAATGAATACACATATTCAAAAATTAAGGAGCATGGCTCAAAGGATCATTCAAATTTCCAACCTTGAAAAGCCTAAAGTAATTCCTCATTCCAAGGTTGGAAGTAAATTCAATACTCAAAATGTCTCTTCTACTCCTAAAGGAATTATAAGACAAATTTGGGTGAGAAAGGATAAATTGAAAAGTCTTGAGAAGGAGTGTGTAAGTCACACTTCAAAATTTATTTCTTTGTCGGGAAGAGCAAATTTATCCCTTAGATGACTAAGCGATTCTATAGCAATTTAGGGATTCTACTCTTCACTCACATCCTAGAGACTCCTTTTGAGTTGTTTTATCATATCTTACTCCATTTCTTTTTATTGAAAATCATATTTGAGTAAGTTGAGTTCTTTTCCATAGTTTGGGTGAACCTTAGCTTAGTCATCTATTCTAGGTCTATGGATTTTATTTTAATTTTTTTGTGAATTTTTTATCTTTTATAGCTAGGCGCATTTCATATCTTTATGAAGTCAATAATCCAAAAACAAATTTCTTTCATTTTCATTGCCAATGGTAATCCTATTTTGTTTTTAAAAAAAACAAAAGTGAAGTGCTTAAGACTATCATGTGTACTATTAGTTTATCACTATTTTCACTTAGTCTTATTCACTTAAATGCATTCAATCTCTCAATCTACTTGTGATCTCATGGTTCTTAGTCTTGTTTGTCTTCATCCATAAGATTGGCTTGTAAATAGTTTGGACTTAGTGGTTTTATGTTTATGCATCAATAAGTCCATGGCTAGAAAGATTGACTTAGGTTGGAAAAATCAAAGGACCAAAAAGAAAAAGCCTTGAAAGATAATAGCAAACAAACAAAATGAAAAATCAAGAGTAGAAGGAAAGGGCTACCTTTGGGCTAGTGTGTATGATATCAATGGAAATCGTTTGAAAATAGTAGCCTACTCATCTGTGTGAAAACTTCCTTGCAAAAGGTGAGAAAAGTACAATACAAGTTACAAAATTTGGGTTTGAAAATGAGAGGGAGTTTTGATTGGAATTTGTCAAAAATCCCTAAGTTGATCAACTATGGTTGTTTGCTAATATTGTTGTGTAAATCATTCAACACCATAAAATCAATCATGATATAAGAACATCATATGATCTAAGCTTAATACATATGTCTACACATCATGTTCGAGTGAGTAGAGAGTTAGGTTGCATGGACTTAAGTATTCTAGGGCTAGTTGAATGTTTTGATTCATTTTAGAACACATATTTCATACTCTTTAAGTCACTAAAAAATGTTCTTATAATTCAGATTTAAACTCAAAAACATTGGGATTGGTTTGAGCATTGTTGATAAAAAAAACTCTTCTCAAAATTATTTCAAGCTTAAAATTGAAGTTTTAATAGAAAATCCCTGTTTTCCCTTGTTTTTGGTCTGTTGAAATGGGCAGAGGAGTCAAATAGAGTAGAACACTCTGTGTTTCCTAAGAGAAGTGAGGTTTTGGGTCCTCGTTCGAATCAAGGCTCTTTAGAACGAGCTCATTTAAACTCATCCGAATGAAAGTTTGATTAGTTTCAAAAACACATGACAGAAGTGCAAATGTTTCATTCCCTCTGATTTCTCTTCATTTTCTCTTAGACTCCTCATAGTTTGTCTTGAGATATTGATCCCGACATTCGTCATTTGTATATTCTGCTTTGGTTAGGTCGATATTCACGTCGAGGACTTCATTTTGATTGTTGAATTTCACATTCCCACCGTTTGTTTGACCGGTAAGTCCTCATGTCCTTTTCACTTTCCTTTAGTCTATTCGATTGCTTTCATCTAGATCTTAGGGTTAATGTGAACCGTTAGATCGGTACACTTGACGTAGCGACATATTACGTTCATCCTATCAGTGTTTTCACTTTAACTACATGATCATGTCTTACAAGACAGTGCCTATAGCACGAGATTGCTTTTCATATGGTATCTAGTTGGGTGCAGCTCTTAGGAGAGTTGTTAGTTTGTTTCATTGACTGCTCTTATTTGGGTTGGGTCTGTTATGTCCCGACCTGTATGTCTAAAGAGAGTCGCCATCGTAGAAGATATCTGTAAGACACTCGCATATAGACTCGTCAAGTCCCGTGGCTAGCTACCTCTCTTGAATGTCATAAGTTTTGCTGATGAGACCGTCGTTCGAGAGTTTTACTTGAACCTTGGCTCTGGTGATGCGCATAGAGGATAGTCCATCACAGTTTGTGGTGTTGATTTCACTATCATAACAAACTTGATTGATCAGACTCTTGGGCTACCCCGAGTCGAGCAGCTAGGTTTTCCATACCCTTAAGATTCTATTCTACCATCCGCTGAGCTCATCGCTTCTACCCTCTGCGCTGACAATGCGATAGTATTTTATACAAAAGCTGCCACTCTAGAGCAGGGTTATCTTTATAAGGTTTACCGTATCCTCAATCTCATAGTCTGTAGCATTCTTTATCCAGTCAGTTATACGAACACACTGAGTCTCTCCCACGCTACTTTCTTATATGTCATCGGTTCTGCTATACTGATCGATGCACCTTCCTACATCTTAGGAGTCATCGACTCAACGATTGCAGGTGTCAGACACATTGCCATTCTTCCATTCGGTACTTTGATCACTAGGATCTACGCTGCATAGAAGGTTCATTTCTACACTATAGACATTCTTGTCCTTCCTCTTAAACTATTCACTCACAAGACACTCGCGAGGTCACAGGGACATGTCATCACTTTTCCAGATGAGAACGATGAGCATCAGGAGGACCAGCAGCCTACAGTAGCTTAACCACAACAGCAACAGCCTCATCTATCGCCGCCATAACAGTAGTCCAAAGATTAGATTTATGTTGAGGACTTTCTTGTTAACTAGACTCCACCGTAGTTTTGTACCCTATTGGGTGCAAACTTTCAAGCGTTAGCAGGAATGTTTTCATTAGAAGTTACTTAGTTGATCACAAGAGATGAGTTAGAGGATCGTCTACAACTGCATCACGATCAAATCACTACTTACGTTGATAAGAGGTTGGAGGAGCACTATCTTCGGATATGGCTAGACTTCCTTGTGCCGATGATGGAGGAGACGGCCTATCTTCGAGGAGCCATGCAGTGTTTGACAAAGGCTGTCACACATGCCTTTCCTCCTCCACCATCACCTAGAGATGATCATTGATTCAGTTTAGTTTAGATTACATGAGTGATGAGTGTTTTTGTAGTGAGATTTTCGTGTATATATTTTTGCTCATTAGCTACATGTATATATTTTTGACAGTTTTTTCCTATAACTTCTTGTTTTATGTTTTTGGGATTGATGATAAACTCATTGTTTTGCTATGATATCAATGCTATTTTTCTTATTGTGTTTATTGTCATTATTACTAGCTTTATGTTATCTCATTTTGCAAGCCTACCTTTTTGTTTTCTACTTCTTTATAATCTTCATTATCTAATACATTCCTTTGTCATCGTGACAAAAATGGGGAGATGATGTAACAAAAGGGGAGTTGGTTTAAAGAGAGAGATTAAGACATTTGTATTAAGCATATATTGAGGGGGAGTAGTATACATTTTTTTTGCATATGTATGAGATACCTTAGAGTCACATTGTCTTGTTCATGATTTGATTTGATTATATATGATTACCATGTTTACTGTACAGTGTCTTATATTGATATTTATCTATTTGTGTGATCTCAGTGGATTTATTTGATATATCTCTATTGATGTGATCTCACGTGGTATAGTTGAGTTTGTTGTACAAGAAATAGGTCGACTACTTGTTGAGCATTTCTAAATGATTTCTCTAGTACAGGATACTAAGTCAAAATGTATAATTTCTTTCTATTTGGCTCTTTGAGGGTTATAGATTTTGGTGTATTGTATTCTTATACCATTTTACACAGTTTTATCATTGATTGCCAAATGGGGAGTTTGTTAGGATCAAGGGACCCGTATTGTAATTGGCTAATCCGGTTTGACAAAATATGCTTTGTGTGTAAGCATTACATAAGTCCTAGGTATAAGTACCTCAATGCCTGTTCTACTCTAAGTTGATCCAAGAGACATTACCGTGCATTACTACCGGTCAACTTGGTTCACGAAGGGTATATTGAGATTTTGTTTTGATTTGGATCTCACACACTCACACATTGCATGCATTGCATACAGTTTCCATCATAACATCATGTGTGTATTAGACTTGTGATTGTAAAATAATTTTTCCAAAAATATATTTTAAAACTTAAGGGAAAATTCTGTTCAGTAGACAAGCTTAGAATAAGCAACACTTTGTTTCTTGTTCGAACGAACCACAGTAGTTCGAACGAATGAAAACGAACTAAGGAAATCATGCATTTCTTTACTCTCATTCATTGATTGATTTAGATCATTCACTAAATCCAAAATCAGATCTAAGAGCCTATTGTTCAAGACATTTTACCATTGATGAAGAATTGAGATCAAACTTGTGGATGCATTGTTGATTCGATCGGTAGATACAGAGATTGTGAGGATTTGTAATTGTGGAGTGGCTAGATCAGAGGATTTCGAGACCGTCGAGGAATCCGGTTATATGAAGATTCCACTTATGAGGAGCTTGTGGATTCTTGAAGAAATTGAAGACATGATTGGATAAAACGGAGCTTGAGGTGTAGAGTTCGGTTCGTAGAGACGTTGTAATTCAATTTCTATCATAGTGGAAGTCTTCCTTAAGAATTAACCTAGCTTCGGAGTTTTACTCCAAGGATTGTTGTCCTTGGTGGTTTCTCCGTCATCAATCGGTTTGCAAATCTCTCAATCACTTCATCTCTTATAATTTACAAATTGCTTTCGCTTGATATTTATATTGATATTAAGTTTTTGTGTATCTCATAATTGAGAACAAATTTAATTAATTGAAAACTTAATTGAGCAATTGAAATTGTAAATTGAATTAAATTGACATTTGATCACTTAGTTGAATTTTGCATCAAATTGATTTAGTTGAATATCAAGTTGAACAAGTTCATCAATTAGGTTGTTGTTGATAGGTTTGTATCTTTGAACATTTCTTGTCTCTACATTGGTGGAAAGACTTATATGTTGGATTAATCAAGTTAAGTGATTTTGTTGTTGTAGCATCTTTGTTGTAAACAATATTTGAAATTAAAAATTGACAAATTTTTAATTCTAGAACCAACCTATTCAAGCCCTCCTTCTAGGTTTAATTCACACTTTGGGACCTTAAGTGATATCCTAATGATATCGATCTATAACAAGTTTTAAAGACACAAATCGTATCTCTTTCAATCTAATTTACTTTGGTACATGGATTGTTTTTTCCTCAATTCAAACTTTCATAAAATTTAATTAATTATCACAATTACATTTACTTTTAATTTCTTTTTTAAAAATAATATTCATACATTATTGATTTGACACAACAATTTTCATACATGAAAAATTAAACATATCAGTTTAATATAATTAGCATTCTATAATATAGTGTTTCCAAATCAAGCATAGGAAAAATGTTAGTAAAAAATTGTCACTCATAATTCAGCAATTGTTTTAAAAAAATAATAATGGTGATAATAATAGTTATATTAACAACAACAAAAATTGAATTCCTTTGCATGAACAAAAAAAATGATATTTTCATTTTGTCCATCAGTCTTTCACAATCTATTATATCTTTACTCACATATGACATAGTATTATCACAACAATTAGTTGTTGAAATATTAATTTTTTTCAATAAGTTAAATGACAAAGAAAAAAGAGATGATGAAGACGAAGAGCTTTGCTCCCGCCATGCCTTCTGCATAAAATGTATTTTTGTGGTTCCTAATATCACTTTTCCTTTTCCCATTTTACTTTTGGCTTTTGTTTTTATAACTTTGTCTTTTATGGGAAGTGGAAAGAGAAAAAATATTATATTGAGAATACATCTTAGAAGTTATCTCTGGTTGTAGGTATCTTACTTTTAGTGAAATACACGTGGAAAATTTTTGTGTCGAAGGTTGGTTCACGAGTGAGTGATCGTCTGCATTGCCCTTGCTAGGAAAGAACGTACAATTTGAAAATAAAAAAAAATCATCTTCTAATAGGGGATCTTTCAATACATTGCAAAGAAATCAACAAAAACTCATTCTAATTGTAAGTTCATGTGTAATTAAATCTAAGCCATTTCTTGGCTCAATCTTTATAAAGCACCAAAAACATACCGGCACCAATTGCACTAGTATGGCATGGAGTTTCCTTTTTGAGAACCGGAACTTATATAATGAAACTTCCTTAATGACAAAGATTTTCATATAGTTCTTTTTTATAATTGATGCTGCACTTTTCGGCTCTCAATAAGTATGGACTCCGTGACCTGTAGAACACTCAGAAAGATGATCAGAGGACCACCGGATTGGCTCCGGCAGTAGTCGCTCCAATGCTTAAGTAAGTAAAAGAATTGAAAGACTGTATTGAAAGCCAAAGAATGAGCATAAAAAAAATAAAGCGTACCTCTAAGGTTTAATTTATAAGCCGTGGCTCTCCTAAGTTGATTAGGATTTGACGCCATGAATATAGGGATTTGATCATCGGAGATTGCAGTTACCTTGTGGAGCATTGAGTCATAGATGGAGATAATCATAGATAGTAGTTTCCGTGTTGAAGACTGTTTCCTTATTCCCCGTTTGGCAGTTGTTAAGGAAACCATAAGGTCGGAACCATATGAAGTGTCGCGTAAATATTGCCCAGAACAGAAGGTCTGGAAGATATACGCATGAGAATGCCTTGATGGTTTTGCCTGCACTGTATGACCGAGTTTATCGGCTCTGAATGATATATATATATATATATATATATATATATATATATGAGAATGCCCTAAAGGCTATGGATGCTCTGTATGACCGAGTTTATCGATTCTGTATGATAGACGTATATGAGAATGCCCTGAAGGCTTGTGGCTGTTCTGTATGATCAGAATTATCAATTCTGTAGGATCAAGATTTGTTAACTCTGTGGGCACACGTGTCTCAAGGTGATTGGTGTGTCCGTTTGTGGTACATCAGCTACTCCCCCCCCCCGAGCCATAGTTAGAAGCTAGGGCTTAACTAGGGTTGTGGGTTTTGTGAAGAGTCGTACGTTTTGCTTTTCCATTTCTCGAAACGTCGGTTTAATGCGCCATTTATTGCGCAGTCGATACTTTGAGAATCCATCATTACCTTCAACCTTTGTGTTGGCTCGTCTTGGAAGGCTCATATTTCGAATGTGTATATAAAGAGAGGGAAAGGTCCTTCATACCTTTCTTCTGCATTTGCTTCTACAGTACCAGACCGCCATTTAACATATTCTGAAGTTTGAAGGATATCCAGTGTTCATAGTCCTTTCTTGATCTCAGGTTCGACTTTTAGTCCCCTTTTACATTCCCTCTTATTTGTTTCATTTCTTTCTTTTGCTCGCCATGTCTGGCTTTGAGTCATGCTCTGGTTCGGGCAGTCCTTCCGAAACCGTTCCTCAATTGCAGTTAGTGAATCTTTCATCCATAGATATTGATGAGAATAGATTGGTAGAACCCCCCTCTAGTCCGGGGGTTAGGATTGTTGATGCATTTGATGAGCCCTCGAATAGGGCTGGTGAGACTTCTGGTCGATCCGGTTACAGAGAGGAGGGTGAGAGGGTAATTACTGAAAGCATGTTGAAGGAATTATGGGCGAATTTCAAACTTCCCACAAATGTTACTTTCAGGGTCCCAGATTCTGAGGATCTCCCAAGCGACGTCAGAGAGGGAGAAATCTGTGCCTATCTGGCCTGGTTTGAAATGGGTCTTACACTTCCCCTTCCTAATATAATAAAACAATTCTTTTGTTGGTTTAACCTTTGCCCCGCAAACCTAAACCTTAATAGTTAGAGACATCTGTTGAGCTTCATCGTGTTAGGGCATATGAATAATGTCGAGGTGTCCCTCGATTTGATCCGTAGCAATATGGATCTAAAACTTCAAAAGGCGGAGGGCCTTTATTATATGTCTTTTGATAGCGGGTTCAGGCCCCTTACTTCTGTGCCCTCCTCCAACAAGACCTGGAAGAAGTGGTACTTTTTTATTAAAGGAGGATGGGAATTCAAGAACTTTGAAGGTCAACCCTCCGCATTCCCTCGAACCACTGGGCCAAGGGGTGAGGCTCAACTTTTTCGTGGCTGTATTGATTTCGTTTTGTTTGTCGATTGTTGAACTGATCAATTTCTGTGCTTACTCTGTAGTCAAGGGTGCGTGGAAGAGACCAGACTTCTCCCCCGTGATTCAGAAGCAATATAAGAAGCTCTTGAAGCCCAGCATTCGAGACCATTCTTCTATTGTTAACCCGGATAGATTGATGGCTGCCAGGGGGAGTGTTGAGGAGATTGCTGGCAATGTGATGGCTCAGTGGGAGATAGGGCCATCGCCGCCCATGGCGGCGGGGGAGGCTTCCTCTTCAGCGGTTCCTCCCGCTCAAAAGAAGCGGAGGTTAGTTCTGTCCTCTCCTGAGCCTGCAGAGGGGGAGGGAGAGGCTCCTGTCCCTATCTCGGTGGTCCCTCCAGTCCCATCTCGTCGAGCGGATAAGGGGGCATCGTCATCGGTGGCTTCTGATGCTGTCGATCAGGAGGCTAAGAGGATTCTGAGGGACTTCTGGGCTAAAGGCTTAGTTAAACTCAAGCCTCAGAAGTCGGGGAAGCTTCTTGCTGACTTAACCGCTCTTCAGGTTAATGTGAGTTCGTCGGGCCCTTACTTTTCTTTTCCCTTTTCTTCAAGTGTTTATGCCGGTATTGAACTTGTTTATTTTGTATTATGCAGACCCTGCACACCCTTTCTGCTCTAGTAGAGGTTTCTCCATCTGCGGAGGAGTTGGACCAACTCAAGGCCAATCTGGACGATCTGGGACTCCAGCTTGGTACTGCTCGGTTGGAGGCTCACGACTCTACGGAGAAGTTGAAGGAGTGTCAGAACTCCTTGACTGTGATGGAGTCGGAGAGGAACCTTGCCGTTGAGCGGGCAAAGAGGTTGCAGGTGGAGATGAACGGCTTGCGGTATCAGCACTGTAGACAGCTCGATGAGGCCGTGGAGCAGGCATTGATGGATAATGAGGAGGAAATGAGGTCGAAGCTGGAAGGAATGACCCATCGCTTGATTACGTTTGGGTTCAATAACTTCCGCTCTCGACTTCTTGCCAAGTTTCCTGACCTGGATGTCTCCTCTATTGTGCCGCTTGGATCTGAACCTTCAGAGGTTGTTATCCAGGGTGAAGTGGCTGATGTCTTCCCTGCCGATCCCACGGAAGAGGTTGTACCGACTGAGGTGGTTGATACTGCTCCTACTGATCCTTCTCCGGTCGCTGATCCTGTTCCTGCTGATCAGGCTTAGGATGTATATTTTGTTATTTTCAACTACAAATGTACTTGAAATATACATTCGTTAATGGAACAGTCTTTTGCTTGATACTCGTCTCCTTAGTTATATTGCTCTGTAGTATTTGTGCATGTCTTGAGTTATACTGCTCTGTAGTGCTTTAACTTATAGTTGATGGTGGTAATTGTTGCAAGTAGTGCTGCTCTGGGGTTTAACTTCTTTTGAAAACATTTCAAAGCTGACTATTCTGAATCCGGAGACTTAATAATGAATGGACATTTCGTGATTGTAGTTCGGTTGATCAGCACTTCTGCCTCCAGATCTGTTAAGACAAGGGCCAAGAAACCTCATAGTTGATGGACCTCTATTGTATACGAGGCCTATTAAGTGTTAATGGCCTGGAGAAACTGTCATGTCATATATGTGGAAAAGACCAGAAAGTCTGTATATTACGTATGTGGCTTTGCCTTTTGCTTCTCCCGAGAGGGCAATTTAATGTCTCATTTATTGCACCTCCGTCGTTTGGGATTTCGAAGCTGACTTTTCGCCTAACCATTGCGACGGTTCAACTGGGTGGCCTTTGGTCTTCGAAGGCCTATATATGTGGAGGAGGATCATACGGTTGCGCTCAATCCTTTCGTTCCCAACTGTTCCCTCGTAAGAGAGTTTTTAGATGTTCTTCCAAAACTGTTGTTTATTCGGAAATGATTGACGATCTTCAGTCTGAGTTGGGAATGATTAAACTGTGGCCGATAGTTAACCTTCCCTTTGATTCAGTCTCCAAGGAAGGGTTAGAGGAGGTTGAGACCTTCTTGTCCATCTTGGCATCCGGTCGAGATTTCTCCGATGGGAGGTGGTCCCTCCTTGATTCAACCGAGGCTTGGAGCATCGGTGATGAAGACGAAGGTGAGATGCTTCCTTCCTTCTGCATTCCGGCAGGCACCCTTGCTCAAATCGGCGGGGGTGTGACAACTGCTTTGAGGGAGATGAATGGGGGCTGTTTTCTCCCCTTTGTGACTTGGCAGAGACCCTTGCTTCAATCGGCCGGGGCGTTATGCCAATTACAAAGGTGGAGAATGAAAAGTCTCCTGAGGCCCAGAGCCCTCATCATCCGTTGGTACTGAGATCATTGATGGCGATGATGAAATGGCCTGGGTACTCCTTGATGCAGATTGGGGTTCAAGGTTCCTTCCTTTCAAATGGAGCCGGCGGCGGCGGTGATGGAAGGTTAGATCCTGTGCCCTTATATCATCTCAGGAAGAAAGCAGTGATGCTACAAATAGTAGTGATATAGTGGCTTTTCTGTAGTAGCCTATGTAATGGTGTTCTTGTTGTAGCCTTTGGCGTACTTGTTCTGTTTCCAGTCTTTTTGTACTGATGTAAATCCACTGAATCATTAATAAAATTGAGTTCCTTCTTCTCAGATCTGGTGTTCTTCGTATTTGACTGGGCTCTTCTGTAAAACATTTTCTTGTGTACTTTTGATATATGAGTGTTCTGATAATGGATCAAAGAAACTTAGAAAAATGCTTGAATCAAAGTACTTCACTTTTGATCGGTATTATGGTACTTGTTGCTTGTTTGACAGTTAAGCCAAATATCATAAATATTAGATCTGAGGCGTTCCAGTCCAGGAAACTTTAGTTCGTAGATGTTCGGAACTTCTGTCTTTGGATGGACTGGATCATAGAATCAGCTAATTGAAGATGGACCAGGCTCGGAAGGCCTGTGCATTAGGGTAGTCCAGGCTCTGGAGACCTGCGTATTTAGAAAATGGATCAAGTATTTATGACCTGTACATTCAATAGATGGACCAAGTGCTGAAACTTGTACATTTTATGGACCAGGCTCTAGAGGCCTGTGCATTAATAGATGGACCAAGTACGAAGACTTGTACATTTATGGACCAGGCTCTGGATGCCTGTGCATTAATAGATGGACCAAGTGCTGAGACTTGTACATTTATGGACCAGGCTCTGGAGGCCTGTGCATTAATAGATAGACCAAGTGCTGAGACTTGTACATTTATGGACCAGGCTCTAGAGGCCTGTGCATTAATAGATGGACCAAGTGCTGAGACTTGTACATTTATGGACCAGGCTCTGGAGGCCTGTGCATTAATAGATGGACCAAGTGCTGAGACTTGTACATTTATGGACCAGGCTCTGGAGGCCTGTGCATTAATAGATGGACCAAGTGCTGAGACTTGTACATTTTATGGAAGTAAAAGAAAACCTCTCTACTGATAATACTTCCGCAAGTGTTCCACGTTCCATGGCCTAGGAACAGGTTTCCCAGTCATGTCTTCTAGCCAGTAGGTGGTAGGCCGAACAACCTTTGTTACTTTGTAGGGGCCTTCCCAGTTTGGTGACAACTTTCCCATGGTGGGATCCTTGGTGTTTTGAAAGACTCTTCTTAAGACGAAGTCTTCAACTTGAAAGCTGACTGTCTTGAGTCCTACCTTGGATTTGTTGACCATTCTCTGTTGATAGGCTTCCATCCTGATGCTGGCCTGATCCCTTCTCTCTTCGAGCAAATCCAAGTTTTCCATCAGCTGCTGATCATTGGATTCTTGCTCAAAGGCCTCAGTCCTTAGGGTTGGCATACCGATCTCAACCGGAATTACTGCTTCTGTTCCATAGGCTAGTGAGAAGGGAGTTTCAGAGGTGGGATTTCTTCTGGTTGTTCTGTAGGCCCAAAGAACCCTAGGGAGTTCTTCTGCCCACTTCCCTTTGGCCTGTTCCAACCTTTTCTTTAACTCGTCAAGAATTGTTCGGTTGGTGACCTCTGCTTGCCCATTTGCTTGTGGATGGCCTGGAGAGGCAAAGTGTTGCCTAATGTTAAGATTTTCACAGAATGCCTTGAAGCCTTTACCAGTGAATTATGTCCCATTGTCCGAGATAATTACACGTGGTATGCCGAACCTGCACACAGTGTTCTTTCAGGTGAAGCTCTCAACTTCCTTTTCTGTGATATGTGTTAAAGGCCCGGCTTCGGCCCATTTAGAGAAATAATCAATGGCCACCAAGAGATATTTCCTGTTTGGAGGTGCCCTTGGCAATGGACCTACGATATCCATCCCCCACTGAGCAAAGGGCCAAGGACTAGGAATCGGGATAAGCTCGTGATGAGGCTGATGTTGGTAAGGGGCAAATCTCTGGCATTTGTCGCACTTCCAAACATATTCCTTTGCCTGTTTCAGCATGCCAGGCTAGTAGTAACCCTGTGATAGAGCTCGGTGGGCTATAGTTCTGCCCCCGTTATGATTCCCGCAGATTCCCTCATGTATTTCGGCCAAGACATATTGTGACTCGTCTGGAGCCAAGCATTTTAACAGAGGTTGAGAATACGACCTTCTGTAAAGCTTGTTGTTCAGGATCAGGTACCGAGCTGCTTTGATTCGGATTCTCCGGGCTTTGTTTTTATCCTCTGGGAGGAGCCCGGATCTTTGGTACTAGAGGATTGGAGTCATCCAGTTCTGGGGCTGTTCATCAATTTGAGCAATTTGGGCTTCCTCAATGCTGGATCCTGGCTGAAAGGAGATTTTAATTGTGGAGTTTGCTTCAGACTGGAGGCGGGAGGCCATGTTAGCCAGAGCATCTGCTCTGCAATTCTGGCTTCTCTCAATTTTTTGGATAGTAAATGTTTGGAAGGAATGCTTTAAATGGTTCACTAGTTCGGAGTACCGGAGCATCCTGTCATCTTTAATGGCAAATTCTCCCAAGACCTGGCTCACTACCAGTTGAGAATCGGAGAAGACATCGAGGTTCTGAGCCTCGCATTCCATGGCAAGCTTTATGCCTAAGATTAAGGCTTCATATTCGGCTTCATTGTTAGAAGCTTTGAATCCCAAGCTGACTGCTTTTTCTGACGTGAGCCCATCAGGGGACTGTAGTACCAGGCCTACCCTTGAACCTTGATCAGTTGATGATCCATCAATGTATAGCAGCCAGGTTCCCAAAGTTTCGGTGAGCTGCGCTTTGTTCTGAAGTGCCGGGGTGAATTCTGCCACGAAATCAACTAAAGCCTGCCCTTTGATGAAGTTTCGGGGTACATATGATATGTCGAACTCCCCCAGCTCCACAGACCATTTCACCAATCTTCTCGATACCTCAGGTTTTCTCAGTATAGACTTCAGAGGATAGGCAGTCGGGATCTTGATTGGATGTGCTTGGAAATAAGGTCGAAGCTTCCGAGCTGATATGACCAAGGCACAGGCCAGTTTCTCTACTTTTAGGTATCTTTTTTCTGTGTCAAGTAGTGCCCTACTGACGTAGAAAATAGGCCTCTGTACTCCTCTGTCCTGTCTGATTAATGCCGAGCTGACCGCGTTTTAGGAAACTGCAAGATATAAGAGTAGCTTTTCTCCTTGTACTGGTTTTGACAGGAGTTCTGGAGAGGCTAGATACTCTTTTAGTTCTTGAAAGGATTCTTCGCATTGTTCCGTCCATTGCAAAGCTTTGCTACCCTTCAGGGCTTTGAAGAAAGGTAGGCAGCGGTCAGTGGATTTGGAGATAAATCTGCTCAGTGCCGTAATTCTGCTATTCAATGCCTGAATTTCCTTCCTAGTTTTCGGAGACTTCAGCCCAATCAGAGCTTGGATTTGAGTGGGATCTGCTTCGATACCCCTCTGAGAGACAATGTATCCCAAGAATTTTCCCTTCGTAACTCCGAAGGTGCATTTCGAGGGGTTGAGCTTCATCCTATGCTTTTTGAGGATATCGAAGGTCTGGGCTAAGTGCTGGAGGTGGCTGCCTTTCTGAAGACTCTTTACCAGCATGTCGTCGATGTATACCTCCATGGTGTTGCCGAGCAATGGGCTGAACATCTTGTTCACTAACCGCTGATAAGTGGCTCCAGCATTCTTCAAACCGAAAGGCATCACTCTGTAGCAGTAGAGCCCTCTTTCGGTTATGAAGGCAATCTTCTCTTGATCTGGAGGGTACATCTGGATTTGGTTGTATCCAGAGTAGGCATCCACGAAACTCATAAGCTCATGCCCCGCAGTGGCGTCAACCAGTTGGTCTATTCTTGGCAGTGGAAAGCTGTCCTTGGGGCATGCCTTGTTGAGGTTTGTATAATCAACGCAAACTCTCCACTTGCCGTTTTTCTTTTTGACAAGCACGGTGTTGGCTAGCCACTCAGGATAAAACACTTCCCGAATCATCTTGGCGTCTAGCAGCCTTTGGACTTCTTCATTTATAATCCGATGCCGCTTAGGGGCAATCGGCCTTCTCTTCTGTTTGACTGGCGGGTGATCCGGATCCACCATCAGCTTGTGAGTTATAAGTTTGGGATCTATTCCCTCCATGTCTTTGGTCTCCCATGCAAAGATAGAGAGGTTATCTTTCAAGAACCTGACTATCTTTTCCTGCTCAGTGTGTGTGAGGTTTGGGCCGATGTACAAATAACGCCCCTCAGCTTCTGAACTGACCAGTACCTTAATGGGCTCGCCAACAGGTTTGGCTTGGCTGTCACGTCCCCTTGGGTTCAGGGGTTCTTCTATGTTAGATGGGCAATCCTCCACCTCGGGAGAGTGAGTGAGAACTGAATCTGCACAGTCCCGGGTGTACTGTAATTGCTATTTAGGGGCCTTCTCCTTAAGGGCAATAACATGGCACTCTCGGGAGGTTGGTTGACACCCTCTGACAGAGTGAACGCTCTGGTTGTGGACGTACTTCAGACACTGATGGAGGGTCGAAGTGACTGCCCCTATCTGATACAACTAGGGTCTCCCGATTATGACGTTGTAGGGAGATCTCATGTTTAATACCATGTACTCCGAGATGGTGGTCTTTTGCCCTTCACCCTCTCCTACAGTGGTAGGAAGGTCGACTCTCCCCAACGGGGTGCTGAGATTGCCATCAAAAGCTGCCATTACGGCAGTGGTGGGCTTGACGTTGTCATGGTCTATCCCCATCTGTTTGAGCGGCTCATAGAAAAGTATGTTGACGGAGCTGCCAGTATCGACTAGGACTCTCCTGGTCTCAAAGTTGGCGATTCTGAGGGTGATGACAAGGGCATCGCTGTGAGGGCAATGTACCCCTGCTAGATCTTGCTCAGTGAATTGAATCTCCGGTGCTGGCTTGAGCCTCTTTTCTACGTTGGAGATCTGTAATAGGTTCGGGGCAGCTCTAGCCTCCCGAGCATATCTCTTTCTTGCCCTGTTGGACATTCCTGTGATAGGGGAGTCGGCATGGAGGACGTAGATAACATGGTTGTTCTATCTTTGAGGCTCGTTTCGTCCTTCCCTCTGCTCCTGCCTTTGCTCGAGCCTTTGGTCTGGCCGTTGTTGAGGCTTGTCGTCTTGGGGGTTCTGCCTTCCGTCCGGCTTGACGAACTCCCGAAGACGCCCCTTCTTTATGAGTTGCTCTAACTCATACCGGAGGGTCCTACATGTGTTAGTTGTATGTCCATGATCTTTATGGAAATTACAATACTTACTTTGGTCCCGCAGGTTGGGATCTCCTTTGATTGGTTCTGGCCACCTCAGGTTTTCCCGATCTCGGATCTGCCGGAGTACCTGGTTCGGTGTGGTGTTTAGAGGAGTGAAGTTGGTGAACTCCCTTGGTCCGGAGTTGTACACAGCTCTGGGTGCTGTCCTCTTCTCTAGGCTCCTGGCCCTCTTTTTGTTGGAGTCTCTTTTGTGATCCTCCTTCTTGTGGTCCTCCCGCTTCGGATTGTCCCTCTAGATCTGATCTCTGCCCTTCTGGGACGTGCGGTTGGCTTCTTCCAGGTTGATGTATTTTCTGGCCCTATCCATGAATGCCGCCATGTCGGCTGGAGGGCTTTTTGTCAAGGAGTCTCTGAACCCACCCTGGGCAAGCCCAGCAGTTAGGGCTCCTACAAGGAACTTTGGGCTACAGTCAGTGATCTCAGTGAGATCGGTATTGAAGCGCGCAATATAGGCGCGGAGGGATTCCTCCCTGGTCTGCTTGATGTTCAGCAGGAATTCTGGCCCTCTTCTGAGCCTCCTGCTGGTCATAAACCTGTCCAAGAACTGTCTACCGAGCTCGTAGAAGCTGGTAACTGAGTTCGGAGGGAGGTTGTGGAACCACTTCAGAGCAGTTCCCTTCAAGCTGGTGATGAACGTTCGGCACATGAAAGCATCAGAGGCTCCGTGCAGGGCCATCGTATGCTGGTAATGAGAGAGATGATCTCCTGGATCTCCAGATCCATCGTACAGGGTGAACTTGGGCACCATGAACTTCCTGGGCCTCTCATCTGACATGATGGCGTGAGTGAATGGGGTGGCTAGTCTTCCGAGCAGCCTGGCCAGTTCGTCTTGCTCTGGAGGGTTCTGAGGTCCTCTCAAGGTAATTGTCCGGTCCATCGACTAGGCAATTTCCTCTACCCTCCGCGGGTCTCTAAGTCTGACATCTTGTGAACCCTGCCTAACAGCCTCGGCTTCAGGGTAGTAGGGTTGATTACGCCCTTTGGACGGAAGAGGATTCTGAACCGGAGGGATTGGTGCTGCATGACGAGGCTCCTGCGGTGCCGGGTGTGCTCCCGAGGCCCTTGGAGTTGGGGCTCGAGTAGTGCTCCGGTAATGGACGTCGGGAACGAAGGCGGATGTTCCCCAGCCAGGGACTGTTGATGGCTGCGGATCTCGGCCAGCGCGAGCAACGCCTGATGGGTGCCCAAGCTGGTTAGTTGGAGCCTGTGCACGAAGTTCTTCATTCTCCGTGGAAACAGGAGGTTGCGTTTCTGCAATGAAGTTGACCGGCGGGCTAGGAGAACCCGCCGCTTGGTTCTGCGTGAGTGTTGCCAGCGTTCTAGTGATGGCAAACAACTGCTCTTCCACCAGTTCATTGTGTCATTTTATTGCTTCGATCTCTTGTCGCATAGGATTAGCCGCTGGCCCCTTTGTGCGAGGAGCAGGCGGCTGACGTTGAGCGTTTTGCGAACTCTGAGTATTCTGTCGTGGTCGGAGATTTGGTGCCATGGTTTTCCGGTGAGGAAAGAGTTGAGTTTATGAATAGAGCACTTGGAGATTAGTTGTTTTCCACAGACGGCGCCAAACTGATGCTGCACTTTTTGGCTCGCAATAAGTATGGACTCTGTGACCTGTAGAACACTCAGAAAGATGATCAGAGGACCACCGGATTGGCTCCGGCGGTAGCCGCTCCGATGCTTAAGTAAGTAAAAGAATTGAAAGACTGTATTGAAAGCTAAAGAATGAGCATAAAAAAAAATAAAGCGTACCTCTAGGGTTTAATTTATAAGCCGTGGCTCTCCTAAGTTGATTAGGATTTGACGCCATGAATATAGGGATTTGATCATCGGAGATTGCAGTTACCTTGTGGAGCATTGAGTCATAGATGGAGATAATCATAGATAGTAGTTTCCGTGTTGAAGACTGTTTCCTTATTCCCTGTTTGGCAGTTGTTAAGGAAACCATAAGGTCGGAACCATATGAAGTGTCGAGTAAATATTACCCAGAACAGAAGGTCTGGAAGATATACGCATGAGAATGCCTTGAAGGTTTTGCCTGCACTGTATGACCGAGTTTATCAACTCTGAAAAAAAAAAAATATATATATATATATATATATATATATATATGAGAATGCCCTGAAGGCTGTGGATGCTCTGTATGACCAAGTTTATCGGTTCTGTATGATAGACGTATATGAGAATGCCCTAAAGGCTTGTGGCTGTTCTGTATGATTGGAATTATCAGTTCTGTAGGATCGAGATTTGTTAACTCCGTGGGCACAAGTGTCTCAAGGTGATTGGTGTGTCCGTTTGTGGTACATCAATAATATAGTTCATTTCTTTTTTAAAAAAAATTCATGCTAGAATCACTCTCATAATTCATTTGAAAAAACAACCAAAGACTTGACAACCCTCTATCAGTTTGGAAAATATAACATTGTTCATAAATTTATTTGTAATATCTAAATTTATTTTGTATAACATCTTTGCATAGCACGAAATAAGGCTAGTGTGTGTGTGTGTATATATATATATATATATATATATGAAGATGTATATATATATATATATATAAATGTATACAACACAAAAAAAATAAGGAAAAAGAGAGAGAAATAAATAAATTCAGATAGAACTTTTATCTTCGGAAAACAGCTTTCTCAAGTACGACACATTTTCCCCTTTCAATGCCTTCTTCTTTCTGTTTCTAACATGCCATTAAAATTTTTTTTTTTTTTCTTTCTCCTTTTCTTAATTTTCCTTTTTTTTTTTCTCATCCTTTTTTCCTTGTTCGTTATTCATATGTACATAAGAAGGTAATGTTCAAGTTTATTCTTTTTGACATTCTGAATCTAACGGTGATGTCTCTTTGGAAAAAATAGAAGACCAAAACAAACTAAAAAATGACGAATACGTCTCTAAGACTTAATGATGTTAACAAAAAAGTATAGAAAGTAAAGTGGAACCCATACTAATGTTTATAGGATCTTTTGAGTTCGAAAATAAACTATGTTTAAGCTAATTGGGTACTTAAGACACAAGATAAGAATGGTAAAATTACCAGGTTACCCTTATGACTTAATTAAGTAACTAGATGAACTCAGAAAGTAAAAAAAGGGTCTACCTTGTAGTTGATAAACCTTCTCCACTCAAAGATGAAGTATATTAAGGTAAATGAAGTATTGAACAATATAAGACATGCAAGGGCAAATGAGCAAAATGCCCCTAAAGACTAAAGTAAGCCACCAAAGGAACTGAGAAGTATTAGGAACCCTAGTTAAAGACTATAAGAGAATCCTAAACAGTAAGACTAAGTTCATAAGAGACTAAGAACTTTAAGTAAGAAAGATTTAAGCTGAGATATATATTGATCTAATATTAATGTATTATAATCTATGACTTAGGCTGTCACGCCCCGGATTTCCACAAACCCGGGGGTGAACGGAATAGAAAATAAAAGTAAATGATCGGTGCTTAAGTAAAATAAATTGAATTCCCCTCATTAACGTATAAAATTATTTAAGTTGTGTCCCAAAAAAATCCTTTAATTTTAATTATGAACCATCCCGAAAAATTCTCAAAAAAAATTATCATTTTTCCCAATTTTTTCCAAGTCATTTAGACCCCTTTTCAACCCATTTCTCCCTAAAGTTTTTCAGCCCATTTGCTATTCAAATTCAGCCCATTTTCTCAGGTTTTGAACCCTTATTTTTCAGCCCCCTTCTCCCCCATTTCAAGGGTGTTTTACCCATGTATTTTATGTTCAAGTTTTTCCAAAAATTTGGGCATGGTTTCCCCTTGTTTTTCCAAGTTATTTCCTTTACCTAATAGTCACAAAATATATATGTAAGAATTCATAAACATCCACCCGAACTCGGTGGCCACAACTTCCATGAATTGACATATATTCACTACGTTCATTTCCAATCCCTTCACATGATGCATATCTTTACAAAACATTCAAATAAGATTACGTCACATCCATTTTACAAAATTGATCCTAGGCCTATTATTTACATATCCCTCCAAGAATAAAACAAAATAAATACATGTCCAAAAATAAATACAAGAAGTTGGGCTCATGCCCATACGTCCAAAAAGTGCCTCAAGGGCCAAGTCTTCAAAGAAGCCCGTGTCCTCCCGCCCTTCAAGACTTGCACAAGTCTCAAGTATCCGGGGTCTTATCTGAAATGGTATCCCACGAATGGGTCAGTTCAACTGCTGGTATGATCATAAGCTAATGCTAGAAATAAATCTAGGATGTGGCATGCGCAAGTGTGCATTTATAAATTATGCAATTCCCTCCCTAATGATCAATACAATGCTAAGGCATCATGCATGACACACACATGCAAACTCTATGCCACATCCATGTCAACTCTATGCCACACCCTGGTGAAATGAAAATACGCGTGACTCACTCACGCAACTCAATATTACGCCCATGTCTCAATCACGGGACACACCCGATGGACACTGGGTACCAACCCTCGTTTACAGGACACACCCGATGGAAACTGAGTACCAACCCTCATTTACGGGACACACCCGATGAAAATTGAGTACCAACCCCCGTTTACGGGACACACCCGATGGAAACTAGGTACCAATGCTCATTCACGGAATACATCCGATTAATACACAACACCACGTGCTCAACCCACAACATTTGAATAATAAAATCCACAACATCCGAATAATAAAAACTGCAGCATCTGAATAATAAAATCCACAACATCCAAATAATAAAAACCACAGCATTTGCATAATAAAATCCACAACATCCGAATAACAAAACCACAGCATCTGCATAATAAAATCCACAACATCCGAATAACAAAACCACAGCATCTGCATAATAAAATCCACAACATCTGAATAATAAAAACCACAGCATCTGCACCCTCATAATGTTCGGCACCACGTGCCACCCACACCATGTTTCCAAAGAACCATCTTATGCCAAGATGCCATGATTTCATCATGCAAACTCAATGTGACATTTCAACAAACACATGGTGTGCCCCTTTTCAAGTCATGTATTCCACCCCACAAAATGCATAATTTTACACTTCCAAAACATCATTTACATGCATATACTATGGCTACACACATCAAGGCACATTCAAACTATAATTCCACTATACTAGCAATTCACAAAGATTATGCTAAACGTTTCACAAATTGCTAAAATTCCATAAAGCTTCCCCACCTCAATCAATCACATTTCCTTCATGACATCAAGTAATTGTTCAACATAAATACAAATCAAAACATAGCAATCTAACACATAGACAAGCCACATGTTATTCATAATGATAAAATATCAATTAAATCAAAGGAAATAAAAATCTCCAAATTTCTAACTCTAGGTTCTTCAAAATAACACTACTTAAATAACTTCCTAACCACAAATACATCTCTAAGAAGCTCTAATAACACATAGAAAGGTAGGAAAAGCTAGATCTATTTCTAGTTTAGCAAGAAACCATACCTAAATCAGTTTTTCTTAAACTGAGAAGGATGTACTTGCTAGATGGAAAAACTGTTTGGTGAGTATATAGTACTCGTTGAGCTGAACACTTTCTCAGAAGGAAGTTTGGCCAAATTCCTCCTCTAATTGTGTGTTGTGGCAGCTTAAAAATATGGGTTTTTAGGGCTTTTCTCTCCCTCTCTCTATATGGACGAGATTCCTGAAGTTTCTGGCTGTATCTCTGATAAGTATGGGCTATATGAGCTGTATTTATAGTGGAGGACAAAGGGGCTAAGGGCAAATGACCATTTTGCCCTTAATGAGGCCATGAACCCCGTTACTCTACAGCTCATTCCTAAACACCCCCAATTGAAATTCCGTTTTAGCCAATGTTCATAAAATTATTTTAAATGAAAATTATTAGAAGGAAACATTTTCATTTGAGGTCGGCTTGGACCCGTTCCACCCGGGTCACCCGAATACCCTTTTTGTCCAATTCCGGAAACCATTTCCGTTTCGGCTAATTTTCATACAGCGGATACTTCACATTATTCTAAGCACTTTACTCTTCTATGACACACTCTAAATATGTCTCTAAATAGGTCGTTCGGTGAAAACAGTGTACAAAGGTACTTTACCGATAAAACTGACAAAATTGATAAACTATGCATGCAAAGTGTTCTACCTCAAAAACGAAAAATTTACCCTCATTTTTTGGATATCTACATAGGCTCACTAGAAGAGGAATGAAGACAAGATGACCATAAAGGAAAGTCAAGTAACCTAGTAACTGTGGACTCTGGACTACAGGTGAGTAACCTTGAACCTTGAAATGGAGACATTTTTCATTAAATGTAGTTCTTTACAGCATTATGACAGTTTTCTACTACTGTGTTAAATTTTTTGAATTACATACTTTATAAGTGGCATTTGTTAAATATTTTTTATAGCATGGATAACTTAATGAAAGTTTTGCAAGCATGCTTTAGTTTTATTTGCCTTACGGACCCTGCCAAGAGATAAGAGCCGATAGACCATTAGAATGTCATATAGCAAAGACTCGGCTGAAAGTCTGAATCCAGTAAGCTATGTAAGCCCAGAGCTTTAAAATATAGTATGGTCACCAATGTGACAATTATAGGTCCCTAGTGACAACCGCTATCAAGATCTTTGGTATGTATTACTCCTCACACACTTTTACATTTACAAATTTATGATATCATGATTTATCTTGCAAAACTAGACTAGCATCAACTCTTGGTTGATTTATAGTATATCTTGCAACTCTCAATTATATGAATATGTTTTTAAGAATGCCAATAGCTTTTAGTACAACTTCTTTTAACTTTTATCCACGAAAGTTATGAAAGTGTATGAAAGGGGTTTCTAGAAACTCATGACAAGGGACTTGCGTTACCCACGGGCTTTTCATAAAGCTCACAAGATTTTATCCCGTATATTTTTTAGAATGACTAAAAGTATTCAGATTCAAATGTTAGTATGCCATGAACAACAAAGGTGAGCTATAATGCTCAGTATGTTTTTCCAAAACACACAAACAAGTAGCATCTAAAAAATAATGCAAGTCCGAAGAGGACACACCCTATAGTCCAATATGTATCACAAACACACCACATCATCATATCCCAAACATAGGCATAAAGATAAGTATTAAAAGGGCATCACACCACTACATGTGGTTTGACAATAATTGTCATGCCTCGAATTTCCACAAACTCGGGGAGTGAGTGAAATGAAATAAGAAAAGTAAAGGAAAGGTCATTAAGGCAAATTTAATTAATTATGCATTCCTTCCCCCATGTTTCCCCAAAATTATAAGTGAAGACTTGTCATTTAACTCAACCAAAATGGTCTCCCAATATTGCTCACGCATCTCTCCCAATTAATATTTGAAATAGTTTAAGTCATGTTAAAAAATGGCTTCTAAAATAGCCCACTCAATGTCTCTAAATATGCCCTTGGATAATGGTCCAAATGGGCCCCAAATGTCCTAAGACATGGGCCAAGAGTAAGTCAAAATGTCTACCAAAAATTGTCCTAGTAAATGGCCAAACATGGCCTTGAAACATGACTAAAAAGTGTCCAAAAACAAATGCCCAACATGGCTTGATGTAATGGCCTAAAATAGTCTAAAATGGACTAAAAAAAACAAGGTCTAACATGTAATTAAATGGCCTTGAAATGGCCTTGAAACATGACTAAAAAATGTCTAAAAACAAATGCCCAACATGGCTTGATGTAATGGCCTAAAATAGTCTAAAATGGACTAAAAAGAACAAGGTTTAACATGTAATTAAATGGCTTTGAAAGGCAGGTCATGAAATGTCATGACGTGGCCAAAGCAACAGTTGTGCAGCAAGGAAAGCAGCGGCGCGTGTAGCAGGGCAAGGTTGGGGCATGGCATGTAGGCAGCAGGCTAGGCACAGAGGTAGGCGCACGGGAGTGCGTGGGGGTTGGCTAGCTGCAGGTCTGGGCTGCTTCTGCACTATTTTACTATAGCAACTGCAAGCAAAATTTTCCTGTTTCTGCATTTTTGCTGTTCATGGCTGCAAGTAAATTTCTCTGTTTTCAAATTATTTTTTCAAGTTTTTCAAGCCACTTTTTTTCCATTTTTAGCCTATTTTGCCAAGGTTTCTAAACCCCTATTTTTGACACCCTTCCCACCTATTTAAAAGGTATTTTACACACTTATCAAGTCTTTTAATTTTTTATAAAATTTTAACATAACCTCCTTTGTTTTTCAAGCATTTTTCCCACCTAATATTCACAATACTTCATATGTATAAGTATGTCACAACCCACCCTCACTCGGTGGCTACAATTCATGTAAATTAAACATACATCCCTTATTTTCCACATATGCATCTATTTGTCTCAATATATATATATATATATATGATGCTCATTGAATAGAGATATCCTACATATCATTTCTTTCAACATATATATACATTTGATACACATTTAACAAAAGTACACCACATGTCATTTGGGTTATAAACCCTTACATTACAAAATGATTCAAGGTCTATAGTTCACCATTCATCCACATTGAAATACTAGTCTTTTGGGCTTATGCCCACACATACAAAATATGCCTCAAGGGTCAAATATCCTTCAAGGTTCATTTCTCTCATTTCTTCAAAACTTCATCAAGTCTCAAGTACCGGGAACCTCATTTGTAATATGATATCCCACGAGGGGTCAGCTCAACTGCTAGTATGACATAATATTAATGCAAGGAACAAAATTAAGGCATGGCATGTGCAAGTGTATATTTATAAACTATATGCCCTTCCAATTCATTAAAGCAATATACTGGCTATATGCGTGACGCACACATGCTACTCTATGCCACACCCATGTCTCGGTTTGCGAATCGCTCCTGTTGGATCAGCGAGTCCCAAATGCAATGGTCAATTTTGGGTTTTTCACCACAAGATCTACACCCTCATAATGCATAGCACCAAGTGCTCAACTCACACTATGTTTTCAAAGGATTCACCATATGCCAATATGCTTTGATTTCACCATACAATAATGCAATCTCAATGAAACATTTCATCAAACACATGGAGTATGCTTTAAATAATGCAATATACTTAAAGTAACAATAACTTTTGAACCATAAAACTTTGTCTACATGATCCTAGCATGTAATCCAATCAATTATACATATAAACACATTACATATTCACAACCTTAACAATTTCTCAAAGATCATAAATTACATAAAGTATCAACACATGAGATAAATCATAACTCTCAAACCACAAGAGTTTCTCTACATGAACATAAGCTAAAATGCAATGAATCAAACATATAAATAAGTTACATGTTCATCACTTTGACAAATTCTCTAAGATTAAAAAATACATAAAGCACCAACACCTTGAATAAATCATAACTTTTCAACTACAAGATTTTGTCTATATGAACATAAGCTAGAACATAATGGATTATACATATAGTCATGGTTCATGTTTATCACTTTACCAAATTCCCAAAGAATAACAAAGAACACACAAGTACATAAACAATCAACTCTAGGTTTTTCAAAGCAACTATGTCCTAAGTGATTTTCAAACATCAAATAAACATATGAATTATTCAATCAACATATAAATCACTCCTAAACTTAATCTTATTCCTTACTTAGCAAAATATCATACCTAAAATGGTTTTTCTCAAACCAAGGGAGTTGTGTTCGCTGTGCAGCCAAACCGATAGGTGAGAATATAGGTCTTAATGAGAGGAACAACTTCCTAGAAGGAAGCCTTGCAAGAATTTCGGCCTAAGAGTGTGTTTTAGTGGCTTGAAGCATAAAGAACCTAGGACTTTTCTTCACTTTTCTCCCATGCACGACTTCTGCTCTGAATTTCAGACCAAAATATGAAAAAAAATACACTAAGGGGCTGTATTTATAGTGGAGGAGCAAAGGTGCAAAATGACCCTTTTGCCCTTAATGAATCCGAAACCCCGTTACACTACAACCCGTCCCGAAACGCCTCAATTTGATATTTTGTTTTATCCAAAGTTCTTAAAATTATTTTAAATGAAAACTTTCAAAAAAATAAATTTTCGGGTTTGGCCGGATCCACCCGGGCGACCTGGATGCCCTTTTGGTCCAATTTTTTGAAACTGTCTCTGAATAGGCTCAAATTTTTATAGGAGGTGTATTTTAACATTTTAAGCATATGTCTCTTCTATGGAATACTCAAATTATGCTTCTAAATATGACTTATGTCTAAATGTGCATGTGTAGTGCCCTACCAACAAATGGTGTATGAATAGTGCTCTACCGGCAAAACAAAAACTTCACTCTCATTTTTCTAGGTCTCTACAATGATAGCCAAGTAGTCAATATATAGAGGGTCAGACACATGACATAATTATAAACATATAATCTCACGAAGTACCTCCCTTTCCTATTTTAATGCCACAAGAATAATGTATATAAATACATAACCAATCACAAGATGTAAGTGTAAGCTTACCAAACCCATGAAGCACCTCAATTTCTTGTTCAAATTCACAAGAACCATGTATACATTCATGACTAAGCAACCATTTACAATTTCCATAGTATCACAACTAGTAGTGTACAATCCATAATCATAATGAAATATCACAAATAAGTGGAGAAAAATAATCTCAAGTGAATCAATCTACAACAAAAGGGATAAAGTCTTATTCATCTCATTCTATTTTCTCAATAATCTCAATCCCATGAATATCCACCTAATTTGGCTCTCAGTAAGCCTATGTGCTTTATGGGCTACTAACCCGATGGAAACAAACGACCACTCACGCGAGTTTATGGCTCACAAGCGGAGGGGAGACACCATCCCTATGATAAATAGAACCCTGGGTAAATCAAAATCTCACAAAACACAAGAGCACACAAAAAACATGACTAATTCCCATCCCAAGTCCTTTTCTCATAAGTGTTCTTTTTCTAAAGTTCCAATATCTCAATCCACACCATAAACGATGCTTATCAATATCAGTATCCCCTCAAATCTCACACTGCTCAAGTATAGTCAATAATATGCATATCGACATCATTCATATCCACAACAATACTAACAACCATAAAAGATGATATATGATTTAACAAATAGATACAGGAGTAACAACAGTCATATATATACTTGATAGAAATAGAAATCATGATAAAAATCAACATGGCAATCACATGTATCCAAAACCATCATGCATTTATTCAACATCATAGCATTTAATATAACAATCACATCATACTGATAATGTAATGGCAAGGTATCAAATAATACAAATAAACGTATCATGTGAATCACATAACAAGTATACATATCAACACATCAGGACATTTTCCTTTTCCCAATCCTCACTCCACTACAAGGAGACACGACCTGTTTCTTTCATAATATTTGTCAATTGTCTTACGTATTTTCTGTTTTATTCCCGAGACCACCCTGGCCCATGACACTAAGGTATCGTATCAAGTCTTATGGTTCTCTATGGCCAATTACTCTTTAGCCTACATCTCGGGTACCTGTTTACCCAAATAGATATAAAAAAACGTGTTACTGGGTATCAAAAACCCTAAGGAAGCCCTATCATATTGCCTCTAAGTCAATTGATTATCTTTTAAACCTATAAGGAAATTTTCATAATTTATCGAATAAGTTATGCAGTTACCGAGACACCGTCTCTCAAAACCAACCTTTGAATCAAATCCAGAAAGTCCAAGAATACTTAAGATGTCTTCTTTACATTTTATTAATCCTTATATATATCTACTTCATGCGTAGGGGAATTTTGATAATTTCATTCATGTGGGACTACCCCGAGTCCCTATTTCATTATTTTTATATCATATTTGAGTCTTTGACGTTCAAAAACATTGGAAACGCCTTTTCTAGATCTTAATTCAACTTTTAATGACTTAATATAAGTCTAGGAGTATAATCCTCATTCTCTCACTTTATATGGGACCATCACTAGGTCTCAATTTATTCAATCTGATCATATATTTGAATCCTGGGCATTCAACAACTTTCGAAAGCCTTTTCTGAATTTTAATTAGCCTTTAATTTGCTTAAACTATCATTAAGTGTATTTTCATAATTTTTTATATTCGTGTAGGCCCGTCCCGAGTCTCCGAATGTCCAAACTAACCCCTCCACTGAGTCCGGAATACCCAAAAATCTTAAGAATGCCTCTTCTCGTATTTTAATTGGCTTTAGTTTCAATTTTATAAACAAATGGGCTTTTTCATAATTTTCCAAAATTAGTTCACTGATTTTTAAAGAACTCAATCAAGTCAACCGCTTTTTAATTTCTTCTTGATTGCTTTTTTTAACCTTGTTGCCAAAGAGACCTTAACCAATTTCAATTTTAATTTCTAGAATAGGGATAACCTTATTCCAGCTCCAATCGAATTTAGGGTTCCTAACCCACTGCAACCAACTAGGCCCTCAAACTGAACCAACCATAGGCCGGACCTGAGACCTAACCCGGTCCATGACTCGAGATCTGACCCGATTTGACCATTAACCCATTGACTGATCAACGCCAAGTTAGCTGCCGCCAGCGAAGCTCCGGTCACCTTCTCTGGCGAGCCTCGCCGGAAAACTAAAAACCCTAGTTTTCAAATATATATTTTTTTACACTGTTTTCACACTCCCTTTTCTTTATAATCTTCATATATTGTCACTTTACACATTCTAAGGTATGTTTCAAGCCTTGACAGCCATTAGATCAAACCCAAATTTTTAAGACTTTGATTTTTCGGCAACTAGTGTTCCAGCCAATCCTCTACTATTTTTTTTCCTCATTTTTTGTTAAAACCCTTCCAAATCTTTCCTAGATCTATGTGCCACCATTCTATATCATTTTCGAGGACCAATTCCATGGGAAATCAAGAAACCCACTTTGGTTTCTCTTCTCATTGCATATATATATATATATTTATACATGCACATATATATACACACACTGTAACATACATATAGACATGTACATAGGAACCCTAAGGAACCAAAAATGTCTAAAAATCCCTACATTTGTCCGTTGTTCTAGAGAGAAAAAATTTGTAGAGAGAGAAAGCTCCCCTAGAGCTTCAATGGCTACAGTGTCACTAGTTTGCCCTTTGTCGCCCTTCTTATCTAATTTTCCTCTTCTTCTTCTCTTTTTCTTCCTTTTTTTGTTCTTCTTTGTTTTGGTCATCTATTGTGTTACACACACAATTTCACACACACCCTGTTTTGTGCACACACCCACCTCACACACAACATAGTCACACAAACTCCCAACCTCTTATTCTCTCCCAACTTTCTCACAACACACACATAAATCACACACTCACACACACACACATATACACACTTTTGGGTATGTGAGAAAGAGAGAGGGGGAGAGAAAGAGGGAAAGAGTTATGTGTGAGGGAAGGGGAGGAATCAGAAAATGGGGGAAAGAGGGAAGAGAGAGAAAATGAGTTAGTTGGGTTGTGTCCCATCATGGCACATAAAGTGTTATCCTTTTCTCCTTAAAGTGCACTCACATACACGCAATCACACCCTTCACCATCACAATTTGACATGTGTCCCCCTTCTAGAAGTTTTTATTACCTTATTGGAAAAGCTTTTCACATTTTTCGAGGCATTATCTGGCTAGTTGGCCAACTGCACGTATACACGAGCTTGAATTGAAATTGTCTTAGAATGGCACAAAATTTGGTACCCTAGGTGATTTCGGCACTTTGATTCCAAATATACAGGTCATTTCCAAAAATTCTATAGTTTGAATTTTCATATTTATCTACATCCTGTAAAATAACTTTGTAATGCCAAGGCTCACATCAATCCCGAATAAATTTTCAAAACTCATTTTTAGCCTCATTACGTCCCATAGATGACTCATCGACTCATTTTACAATTTATCTTAATCATCTTTGATTCATCTCCAGTCTTCCCTTAGCTTATGCTGGTAATTTATCGAATTACCCTCGATGATTTTTCAAGTCCTTACAATCTCCAGCCCCTATAAATATTTCATCCTCGAAATTCAATCACTCTAAAGAGGACATTGTCAAAAGATCATTTGATAATTTCCCAAGTTGCTACGATCTCCCCGCCTTACAAGAATTTCATTTGCGAAATTCAAGTTATCTCATGTGATACAATAATCACCAATTTATGGGGGAATCTAAAATTCCCTGCACCAAGTAATACCATTCAATGATATACCTCAAGCTATCTTGCTCTACTCCCATCAAAAATTGAGTCTGGGTATAATAGGGTTAAACCATTAACCTAACTCTAACAGGTTAAAATATTGATAAGGTCTATCGCACATAATCGCTAAGGCAATAACTAACTCTGATACACAATACTCAACCCCGAGTGAATACTATCCAAAAGTAATACATCTATCGATAAGAGAGCTACACAATAATAGCTCTAAAGTCTCAAGCATAAGTACACTGAGCATCCACTACTCAATTTGCAAACACAAGAAAATCAACAAGTCTCATTCCTTATTTTAGCATTTTGATGGTCTTATGTGTCCTTTACTTTATGTGTCAGAGCCTTCTCGGCAAGTTCTTATTTATCATTTTATAATTCTTCATTTGTCTTCATTATTCTTTCACTATCATAGCTAGGTGATAACCGTCATGACCCACGACCTGGCCTATGCAGATTACTGGGATGCGACCATCACCCTTGGGACTGGGGGCTGACGGGTGGACCAAAAGTGACGGTGCCGGACGATGGTGCGGCCAGGATACGTAATTTTCGGAAGCATGAAAACTTTTTCTTTCTGCACATCCGCTTGGGAATCCAAATGTGGGTGAATTTGGTCAAGGAGATGCTGAAATAGTACTTCAAGATCCATTACGTGTCCAAGGTCTTTTGTTCTTCTTGGCATCTGTTATTTTGGCACAAATCTTTTTGGTAACCTTTTACTCCTCAGTGTTGGGGAGGACCGTTAAGGTACGTGTCATTTTCAAGACCCACGCCTCGACGTCGATCGTTGTTGCAAACCCATCAAACCCAGAGGGTTTGAAGTTTTGGCACATCTGAAGTGTTGTCGGGTTCCTTGCCACAACAAGTTGTCCCTGGTCTTGTGGTGGCGAGGGATTTGGCGTCTTTTGTCGAGCCTCACTCTAGGCTTGAACACTGCTCATGGTTCGGGCCATTGCATCCAGGATCTGCTTGACCCTGTTAATCATTCATCGGGATTACTTGTGTTCATTCGTGTGTTCACCATCGTCATTGTTACGAAAGGCAAACGTTTTGTTAGTTTATCTTCATATGCTATAACACATAAGGTTTTTTTTATTTACCTTATAATTTAAGGTTTAAAATTTTCATTAATCATTTTATGATTCTAGTGGTGGCTTCTATAGCCCATGTTTACTTCTAATCTTTAGATTTCATCACTTTTACTCTATTGCGAGTCCCATACCCGCCTTCAAATCAGGACATATACTTCACTTAGGTTTTCTTTAGTAGGTCATTTGCTAATTTTAATCTTCTTAAGCAGCCTAGGACTTTCCTAAACCTACAGTTTCGTTGCTAACCCTGTTGGTGTCACTTGATTCCTTTTTAAGCTAACCTAAAGCTCTAATACCACTCTGTGTCATGACCCGTGACCCAGCCTATGCGGATTACAGGGACATGATCGCCACCCTTTGGTTTGGGGGCCGACGGGTGGACCAGAAGTAGCAGTGTGGCCAGGATACGTAATTTGTGAAAATGTGAAAACTTCTTCTTTTCGCACATTTGCTCGGGACTACCGCTCTTTAGAACAGTACAAATACATACATACAGAGCTTACTAAATTTTAAAAGTTATACATATTACATGTCCATTGTCCTTGGGGACTTAATTACATAATTGTCCAAAAGACATTGCTACAAAATGTTGACCAACTATGGGTCCTTACATTCCCAAAAATTATAAATTTAAGTGCAGAGCTCCCGACACCCTTCCTTAATATGGGCAAGGCTCCCAATCATTTTCATTACTGAAAGAGTCATGGGTAACAAATCCATGTGAGCTTTATGTGTAATACCCCGACCCGGGATACGGCACAAATATCGAGGTAAGTCGATACAATAATAAAACCCGAACTGTTTTAAGTTTATGTTGCATAATTAAATGGATATGTATATATGAATATATATGCATAATAATGTATTAAAGTGATCTTATGAATATATATATATATAAATATGTATACGGCCATATAAACATATATATGGTAGATTGAGTAATATATGTAAATATATATATATAAGAAATAGGTGTGAGGTGTCTTGTGTGCATGGGTATGCTGCCACCGCAGCTACAGGTGGCAAAGGCCACCGACTGGGGGTCGGTTAAGGGAATAAAGAAGGAATTTGAAGAGAGAGAAAATAGAATCGCAAGAATTGGAAGGAGAGAAAAGAACCAGACGTAGAGATAGAGAGAGAACTGAAACTTGAGGTACAGGAGTTGGCTGAGAACAGGTAAACTACTGCGCCTTCACTCTCTAATTTTACTTCATATGATAATAGAGTTGATTACTGAAATAGCAGGACTTGAAACAAAGAAGGAAAAAACAAGAAAAATAGAACTGGGTTTCGGTTAGAAAAATTGATTAAACATAGGTGAACCCAAGTGGAAAATTGAACCATAATATGAATAGGAAATTACCCCAGGATCTCAAAACACTTTGAATCAGTTTAAATGGTCAAGAAATGGCCATTCTGTGGCCAGTTATTCCCTCACCGGTGCAACGCCGGAAACTGGGAATGGGTGTTGGAAAACCACTGACATGGAGAGCCAAATTTAGTCCTCAAACGTTTCTTTAAATCCTAGATTTCATTTGGAACGAAAACAGTAGGAAACGGACGTGAAATCAGTGAGATCCATCGAGAATTTTACTATTTCGGCGATAATGGCCGGAAAACCCATCGGAGAAGACGACCGGATTATCGGGGGCTTCTTCGGGTCAGGATGAGACCGGGTCTGGGTCGGGTCGGGTTGAGATCCGACCGACTGTAGTACAGGTACCAACACTGTGTCATTTTGTTTTAAAATTAAAAGGGATTGGGCTTGTTTGGACACGGACATAATAAATCAAATTGGGTTTTTGGGGTTATCTAAAACGTGGATAAGGTAGATAAGAGAATATCTCAATCCGGTTCTCTGATTTGAACTGAACCGGTTGGTTCAGGAAATGGGCAGACCGGTTTAGGGTTTCTGGTCGTGAACCAACTGGTTCAGACTGCAACTCTGCACAATTACACTTTGACCCTGAAAGTTGTAGGTAATTCCACTAAGGCCCAACAAGAAAATGTTAATTTTACAAGAATAACCCTACCTTAATTACGAGTCAAACGAGGTCCAAACAAGGTAAATGATTAGTCAATTTTTATTATCTCGAATGCTCTGAGTCCAATGGTGAGGTCCGTTTCATGAGACGGAGTCCCGAAAAGTTACGATTTGTAAAAATGACCAAAATACCCCTGCTTCATAGGTGAGTCAAATGGACTTCGATTAAATTAAAGAACTAGTGAATTTTTATTATTCCGGACCCTATGGACTCAATGGTGAAGTCTAAATTGGCATTAGAGATACTTAAGATGACGAGACGTAAGATTGATGAATAAACATTTATTCTGAAACACGTTTATTGATATATAGGGAACTTGAAGGGGAAAGGCCCACTCACGAATTTCTAAGTTAAGATTTCATTAGAGGTAAGTAGATACCTTTTCTCTTCCATGTGGTGTTATCAAGCCAAGTTCATTCTTTTACTGCCAAACTTGTACTCCTGAGCGTATCTGATGTTATTGTCTCCACAATGTGATATTGTTCTATCTGGTGGACATTGATTTATTGTTGTACCATTGTTATCATGTTGAACCGTGCTTTGAAATGCCTATTGTTATGTTTCCATTGAATTTATGATATTCCATTTTTATATACTCCTATGGAATCATTTATGATCATGAAATGTTTATGTATACAGGATTTGTGCTCAGTCACAATATCCATCCAATGCTTTTAAATACACTGAAGACCTTCGGGTCGAGTCCGTGAACGGACATATGGCCATACACTAGAATGCACTGAAGGGGGTAAACCGGGCCCCCAATGACCGAGGGCGTGCTAAGCCCTGACATAGAATAAAAGCATCTCTTACACGATTGCTCAACTATAATTGTTGAATTACATTATTCTTGTGATTATCTTGTATTGCGAGATATTCCTTTATTGATTTATTGTGATCAATTATAATGGCAGTACTTTCTTGTTATTGTATTATCGTCGAGAATTCCAGGACATTGTTATGCCATTCCTACTGATTACACATTGTGATCCCACTGTTCATTTGCCATCATGACAATTGTTTCCATTGGCTATTATAGCATCTTATTTTTATGATTGGCTATCATATTCTTATTCTTGGATTCATATTCTTTTATGATCCTCGATACCAGTGTCGGAGATCTGTATTTACTTGCTGGGCTCTTGTAGCTCATTCCACCCTACTTACCCTTTTTCAGGTAATGACACCGCAAGACCCCAATGGGAGTCTGGAAGCATAGGAGGATATTATGAAGAATTGTATCAGACTATGTTTTAATTCTCCCATGTATTCACCACCCACGGGTGCTGGTTATGTTTAGTTTTGACTCGGTACTGTAAAACCATATGATGTATGTTAAGACTTCCGCTAACTATTGTAGTGATAAACTTCCGCTGTTATTGTTTTAAGAGTTTAGTACTTTGCATATTAGTACTATGATACAGGAATGGAAAAAGTAGGGACGGCCTTAGGGTCGGCCCCGCGACACGAAATCCACATAGGGTGGGTTTCGGGTCGTGACATTATGAAAAGCTTGTGAGTAATTTCAGTACCTTGTCATGGGTTTTCAACTAGTAGTGGGTTAAGTACAACAGATTTATAAAACAGCCACTACCAATTGCTCGTACATTTCTACTACAGAATATAGAAATCTTAAAATAGATAGCATGAAGTATTCAAGGCATGCAGGCTAGGCACTTTATTTCATCAAATGTAGGATACATGAATCTTTAAAAACATGTAACATGAAGCATTTAAAGCATTCAGTAAGGCATTTAATATGCAGTAGAACATGTAAACATGTACAGGATGGCCATTTGGTGGCCAAGGAAATATTGAAAACCTTTTCTTATGAACAGGAGGATAAAATTCATTTTCTTTTAAAGAGGAAGGTATGACCCTTTTCATTTTAAAAGTGGGGGCCATTTGAAAACCCATTTCATGTAAATGGGGGTTCAAAAACTTTCTAACATTATTCATAAAAACAAAACATATAAATTCACGTTTAGAAAAATAGGGGATAAACCTTTTACCATTTCTGAATGTAACATTTTTTCACTTTTATTTTAGTGGAATCCGTTTCGAACTAGACTCTCATTTTAACAGATCAGTAGAGATATCTCATGCCTGGGGGATAAACCTTTTACTGGGCATTTACAAAATTTTGAGTCCTAAAGGGCCTCAATAGTTGTTATGCTTATGCACCATTATCTTGCATTACCAGCTCGCAAACAAGAAGCATTTAAAATCATTTCTTTATAAATAAATGTTATTCAAAAACATTTAAACATAATCTCCAAGTAAATGTTTTTCAAGAACATTTAAAACATAACTCTTCAACTAGAAGCTTTTCAAGAGCATTAAAACATGGCTTTTGAGATAGATGCTTTTCAAGAGCATTTGATAGAACTTTCATGAATATTTTAACAGAGCCTTCAAAATACTTGGAATATAAAATTTCAAAACATTTAAGACATAAGCTTCAGAGTATTTAATCACAATATTCAGGAATATTTCAAACATAGCTAGAATGAAAAACATTTACTTTTAGAGAGGCATTTAATAAAAGTTTGAGTTTAAATGGACATGCTGCGGTACATACCTACAAAAAGTCAGCAATATAAACAAGCTAACTCTTATGTCAAGATAGAATTTAAAAACGGAAGCAATAAGACATTTGAATCATGAGTCATGTAAATACAGGAATTTTTTAACTTAAAATACTTCAGAATCATGGAATTAAAACCTCTACTTCAAAATACAAGATTACTCACCTTGGTTCTCGGGTTTGGCGCTACCGGTGTGTCTTTCCCTTTCCCTTATAGTTCCTAAGAACAATTTGTGAAGAATCTATTTGATGTTCTTAACTTATTCCTAGATCGGGTGAATCCTATTTTCCTAGGATAGGTCTTATTTTTTTTAAAACGGGCTATTCGTAGTTAAGTTGGTCTCCTAGGCATAACTTAATAACTTTGCATTTTCACGTGTCTTATTTTTTAGTACCTAATTTGATAATATGGACCTCACCGTTTGGTCCAAAATATTGAAAAAAGTCAATTTAGACCCTCTCGGACTTCCATTTGGCTTCGGGCATCATTAGGGATAAAATGGTATTTTTTTTTTATGTGTCTTAGGTTCTCGGGATCCCATCTCATAAAATGGATCTCACCATTTGGTCCAGAACGTCGAAGAAAGTCAATTAGACCCTTTCAGACTTCCATTTTGGTCCAAAACATTGGAAAATGTTAAAATACACTATCCTTTTATTTTATTTGGGTAATGGGACAATTTACTATAATTCAATTAATTTAATTATTTAATTTTATATTATATATTTCTTGTTAATATAATACATAAGTGCCATGGTGACACGTGGCACACGTGTGAGGGTTTGGGATCCTCATGTGCGTGAGGTCCATGTTTCGAGTCTAGGGAGTTACGGCTCCCCTTTAGTTTTCTCATAGTTCAGTTACCAAATAATGGATAAGGCGTAAGACAAGGATAAGATGTTCCTATTCTGCATGGGGTTATCAAATCAAATCTTAACCGCATAGCCAAACAACCCATAATCATTTAAAATTATAACCCAAAGCCATATGCGACGTAGTTTCACTTACCTATATGTGCGCTTGGGCGGGTTCCAACCCAAACTCGAACCCGAACCGACCCAAACCCGACCTGCACTACTGTTCATCATCTTCGCCATCACCCCTGTTACTGTTTCCCTAATTGTAGGATTTTTAAAATCCTATTTCGTGACATGCCAAGTGTTTATTTCTTCTATTTTCTTTTCTAATGGTTTTCTGGAACATCTAGGAAGGTTTTTACGTTGGTTTGGGGCATTGAATTGAGCTTAAAATCTCCATTGGAGTTTCATGGCCATTTCTGAATAGTGGGTTCGTTCACGGTCATTTCTTGACCAAAATTAATGGGGTTGGGCTTGTTGTGATTGTCTCATGAAGGGGATTCATTTCACGATCACAAAACAAGGTTTTATGTTCAATTTGTGAGGGTTGGTTTTCAAACCGTAACTTGTAACTTGAGGTTTGGGGTCTTTTCCCAAGTATTTTGGTTGCGAACTAGAGTTTCGTGACCCTTGTGAGGTCTAATTCAAGTCCCTATCAACTAACCTCGGATTAATTCCAGTTGGTTTTGACCCGCCTTCTAGGTGGTCCATCAACGGTGGATTTCATATGGGGGCAACTGTTTTGGCTCTCTTGGGTCTCCTTTTTACTTCCAAACTCTATCATGATGCTAATAGAGGCCATACATGTACTCTAAACTTATTAAACAATATGCAACTACAATATTTTTCTTAGAGAGGGAAACTTAGGTATTTTAGGTTTTGATTTTTATACCTTCAAGAGTAACGCTCTTCCTCTCCTTTGCCCAGTTCTAAGCTTCTTGGAGTGTACCTTAAGTTTTCTTCTCTCCTTTTCCTTTTCTCTTTTTTCTTCTTTTTCCTTCTTCATTTTCTCTCTTTCTCTCTAGCCGCACACACACACACACTTGGTTGTTTTCTATCTCATGCATGTATATATATATATACATATACATATATATATATATACATATACATATACATATATATATATTTATATATTAAATTTGGGGTAAGGTGTTGCATGCAATTTGATTAGGTGTGGGGGTGGTGGAATGAGCTTTTATATAGCGCACGCGCACGCACACACACACATATATATATATATATCTTGTGAGATATATAGCACAAAATTTCTATAGCTTAGTTGGTTTATTTTTTGGGCATAGATTTTTTCCCAATTTTTGGTCTTAGGTTCAAGACCTTGGGCTAATATTTTTGGCCTATTTTCCATCTTTTTCTTTCGTATGCCTTGTTTGTCATTTTGCATATTGTTTCCCATTTTTTTTCATTTTTGTATTATTTTTATTTTTCTTCTCATGTATTTTTATTTTTATTCACTTCCTTCATGCATTGATTTCATAAATCGAAGTCCTATTATTTTGTAGCATCTATTTTTCTTGGTCTAGTTTTCTTAATTATCATTTTACTTCTTAAAGTCCTTAATATTAAATTAGTGACTTAATTTTCAATAATCGGGTCAGGGTGTTATAATAACCCTTCATGGATTACAACTCCTTTTATTACTAGCTGATGGGGTGCCATCCATCAACTGTAACGCAAGAATTGGGACCAATTCGGTCTGTATAGTATATCATAGTCTTAGTACTATAACCCATAAATACTGGGTACTAACCTAGCATACACATATAGTCTTATTTATATGAGCACACATCCTACCATATAAATAAGTAGGCATACAGCTTATCTCATGAATAACTAGGTGTACAGTCTATCTTTTCGATAACTAGGCATAAGGCCTATCCCACAAAATATACGGTCTTCCACATAGACATGTGTTTCTAATCTCCGTCAACCAATAAATCAAGTATATCACATAGTCCTAGTCAATTGGAAAATCGAGTACAGTGTACAATTATACACATTAATGCAGCAAACGCACACATAACATGCAATCCAATTGGCCTAAATAACTTGAGGCCTAAACCTCTCCTACTGTCCTTACGTATTCGAAACCTAAAGCTTTGATATCATTCTATCACGCCCTTGACCCGTAGGGCCAAACTAAGGGGTCATTGGACCCCGATAAGGTAGGTAATAGGACTAAACATCCTAGTCAAGTATATAACATATAGACCATTTTTTTTAATTGATTTAGTTCCTTTAATTAGTTTTCTTTTAATTAGTTCTGGTTTGGTTCTCTGATTAGACTTGTTCAACTCCCGTAACGAGATTAAAAGAAATTTATTTCTATCATAATATAATTGCATCAAATGTCCATCAACCGCATTAAACAAGGTATGTCCAAAGTTGACTCCATAATTCTTATATACATGACATAGACATTAATAGTCTAGAGGGTACAAGCACCCTCAATAAATAAATGAATAAATACAAGAAAGTAACTAAGCAATACAATGACTTCAGTCCATCCCTCACTTCTTCCCGTCAGTCGTCCATCAAGTGAATACTTGCCATTCCCATGAACAACAAGGGTGAGCCATAATGCTCAGAAGGGTTTCCCAAAACACACAAGCAAGCAGCATGTAAATACTAATACAAATCTGAAGAGGACGCACCCTATAATCTAGTATGCATCACAAGCACACCACATTGTTATATCCTAAACACAGGTATAGGCATAAGTATCAAAAGGATCTCACCACTACATGTGGTTTAACAATAGTAGCTAAGTAGTCAATATATGGATAATCAGACACATGACATAATTATAAACATATAATCTCATGAAGCACCTCTATTTCCTATTTTAATGCCACAAGAACAATGTATATAAATACATAACCAATCACAAGATGTAAGTGTAAGCTTACCAAACCCACGAAACACCTCTATTTCCTATTCAAAGTCATAAGAACAATGTATACATTCACGGCTAAACAACCATTCATAATTGCCATAGTATCACAACTAGCAATATACAGTCCATCAATAATCATAATTAAATATCATAGATTAGTCAAGGGAAATAATCTCAAGTAAATCAATCTACAACAAAAGGGATAAAGTCTTATTCATCTCATTCCATTCTCTCAACAATCTCAATCCCATGAGTATCTACCTAATTTGTCTCCTTGTAAGTCAATGTGTTTTACGGGTTACTAACCCGATAAAAATAAACGACCACCCGAATGGGTTTACGGCTAGCAAGTCGAGGAAAAGACCATCCCTATCATAAATAGAACCCTGGGTAAAGCAAAATCTCACCACACTAAAGAGCACATAAAAGATGTGACTAATTCCCATCCCAAGTCCTTTTCTCATAAGTGTTCTTTTTCTAAAGTTCTAATATCTCAATACACACCACAAACGATGCTCATCAATATCAATATCCCCTCAAATCTCACACTGCTCAGGTATAGTCAACAATATGCATATCAACATCATTCATATCCACAACAATACTAACAACCATAAAATAGGATATATGATTTAAAAAATAGATACAGAAGTAACATCAATCATATATATCCATGACATAAACAGAAATTATGATAAACATCAACATGGCAATCACATCTATCCAGTACCATCATGCAATTATCCAACATCATAACATTCAATATAATAATCATATCATACTGATAATGTAATGGCAAGGTATTAAATTATATAGATAAACATATCATGTGAATCACATAGCAAGTATACATATTAACACATCAGGACATTGTCCTAGTCCCAATCCTCACTCCACTACAAGGAGATACTACATGTGCCTTTCATAATGTTTGTCAATTGTCTTACATATTTCCTGTTCTATTCCCGAGACCACCATGGCCCATAGCACTAAAGTATCGTATCAAGTCTCACGGTTCTCTATGGCCAATTACAAATTAGCTTACATCTCGGGTACCCATTTAAACGCATACTAAAAAGGTGTTCCCAGGTATCAAAAACCCTAAACAAGCCCTATTATATTGTCTTTAAGTCATTTGATTGTCTTTAAACCCATAAGGGTATTTTAATAATTTACCGGACAAGTTACATTTTTACTGAGATGCCGTCTCTCAAAACTAACCTTGGAATCCAGAAGGCCTAAGAATCCTAAAGATGTCTTTTTTACATTTTATTAATCTTTATATATATATATATATATATATGCTTTATGCCCATGGGCATTTTGGTAATTTCACACATTCATGTGGGACTACCCCGAGCCCTTATTTCATTATTTTGATATCATATTTGAGTCATTGGCATCCAAAAACATTGGAAACACCCCTTCCGGATTTTAATTCAGCTTTCAATTGCTTAATATAAGTCTAAGGGTATAATCGTCATTCTCTCACTTTATGTAGGACCATCACTAGGTCCAACTTTGTTCAATCTGATCATATATTTGAATCTCGGGCATCTAACAACTTTGGAATAACCCCTTTTGAATTTTAATTAGCCTTTAAGTTATTTAAACTATTGGTAGGGGTATTTTGGTAATTTTTTATATTTGTGTTGAACCACCCCGGGTCCCCAAATGTGCATATCGACCCCACCATTGAGTCCGAAATGTCCAAAAACCTTAAGAATGCCTCTTCTCGTATTTTAATTGGCTTTAACTTCAATTTCATAAACAAGTGGTCTTTTCATAATTTCCTTAAAATTAGTTCACTTATTTGTAAAAAAACTCAATCAAGTCAACTTTTTTTTTTTTTAATTTCTTCTAAATTGATTTTTGTTATCCCTGTTGTTAAACAGACCTTAACCAATATCAATTTCTAGAATAGGGATAACCTTATTCCAACTTAAATCGAATTTAGGGTTCCAAACCCACTACAACCAAATAGGCCCTCAAACCTAACCAACTATGGGCTAGACCCGAGACCTGACCTGATCCATGACCCAAGATTTGACCTGTTTTGATCGTTGACCCGTTGACCGGTTAACGCCGGAGTTAATTGCTGTCAACGAAGCTCCGGTCACATTCTCTAGCGAGCCTCGCCAGAAAATTGAAAACCTTAGTTTAGAAATCTACATTTTTTTGCACTGTTTTCACTCTCTTTTATTTCTAATCTTTTTATATTGTCACTTTACACATTCTAAGGTCTGTTTCAAGCCCTGATAGCTAATGGATCAACCCAAATTCTTAAGACTTCAATTTTCCCGCGACTGGTGTTACAACCAATCCTTCACTGCTTTCTTCTCGTTTTTGGTTCAAACCTCTTCCAAATCTTCCCTATATCGATGTCTCACCATCCTACATCATTTTTGAGGACCGATTCTATGGGAAATCAAGAAACACACATATAGACATGTACACAAGAACTCTAAGGAACCAAAATGAACTCAAAATGTCTAGAAATTCCTACCTTTGTCCGCTATTCTAAAGAGAGAATTCATAAAGAGAGAAAGCTCCCCTAGAGCTTTAATGGCTGTCGTGTCACTGGCCAGCCTTCTGTCACCCTTCCTTCCACATTTTCTTCTCTTCTTCTTCCTTTTTTGTTTTTTTCTTTTGGTCCTGTATTGTGTTACACACACAAAGACACATACGAACACACACGGTTTCACACATACAAAAACACATACACCCCTTGTTCTGTGCACATACCTACCTTACACACAGCACATTCACACACACACACACACTCTGAATCTCTTATTTTCTCTCAACTTTCTCACAACACACACACACACATATATCACACACTCTCACACACACAAATACACATTTTCGAATGTGTGACAAAGAGATAGGGAGAGAGAGAGAGAGAGAGAGAGAGAGGGAAAGAGTTATGCATGAAGGAAGAGGATGAGGGGAATTAGAAAATGGGGGAAAGAGGGAAGAGTGTCAAACTTGTCTCCTTAAGGTGCCCTCACATACAGACAATCACACCCTTCACCACCATATTTTGACATGTGTCCCCCTTCTAGAAGTTTTTATTAGCTTCTTGGAAAAGCTTCTCACTTTTCTCGAGGCGCGACGTGGCTAGTTGGCCAACCACACACGAGCCCAAATTAAAAATGTCTCAAAATCGCACAAAATTTGGTACCCTAGCTAATCTCGGTGTTCCGATTCCAAATATGTAGTCCATTTTTTTTTAAATTTTATCATTTAAATTTTTATACTTATCTCTGCCCTACAAATAACTGTGTAGCCTCGAGGCTCACACCAATCTCGAATAAATTGTCAAAACTCAGTTTTAGTCTCATTACGTCCTATAGATGGCTTATCGACTCATTTTACAATTTATCTGACTCATCTTTCAATTATCTCTAGTTTGCCCTTAGCCTATGCTAACAATTTATCGAATTGCCCTTGATGATTTTTCGGGTCCTTACATACAAAGTCTTGAAACAAATACCCCATATAAGGAGTACCAAAACTTTACCAACTAAGCTGTCAACACTTTTGTGCTACAATGTCAACTCAAAATGTATATAATTAATGAAATGCAAGCATAAGATGCATACAAAAGATGAGGTGTCAACTTATGGGCAAGTCAGAGGTGTGGTGCCTTGTTTTGATTAGACCAAAATCTTGCCCAATCAAAACACATGCAACAAATCAACTCATTATACATACAAAAATCTATGTGTGCTGCATATTTTGCCAAGCCAACCGAAATATAAAGAGAGATATCAGTTCGAGGAAGAGAAAGAATAAAGTTAGAGAGAGAAAGAAGATAAATGAAGAAGGAGAAGAATAAGAAGAGGACATTGTTGCATGCACCAAAATCAGAGGGTAGAAGAAAGTCTTAAAGGGGAGAAGAAACACTTGAACCAGTAGAAAGATAGAGAAAAGTATAAAAAGAACCTAGAGAGAGAACAACCATAAAACAAGTAAGTTTCTCTTACTAGAAACCTTTGTCTCTTTCAAGTTTTGGTTGATTTAAGGTTCATGCATGTATTGAATATGGTAAATGGGTGAAAATGGTAAGAAAATAATGAAAAATGGCTTAGAAAAACTACTATAGCAAAACTTGTCAAAAGTGGGTTTTGAACCAAACTCACCAAAATGAATTGAGGGCTCATGGATTGAAAGAGAATTAAAATTTTGAAATAATGCAAGATGAACCACCAGAAACGGTGCAGGAATGGCCGAGAAAATGGCTAGTTACAATCAAGAAGAGAGAGAACCGAATAAAGAGTTTTGAACTCCTTTTTCCCTGTTTATGAATGGAAAGTGATCCCTTGAGGGTCCATAAGAAGAAGGGGATCAAAATGGAGCAAAAACAACATCTGAAACATGTCAAAATAGCATTAGAAACAAGTCGCCGCAAAAACAGGGCTCGCTGGAACCCACCTGTAACCCTCTATTTTGACGACTAAACATAAATGAAACCGAATTCTAACCCTATATATGGAATCCTCATGGAAAAATGGTTCGGGAAATGTTGGATTTCTCAAAGAAAAGTAATCATCGGAGATTGCCATCGCTGGAGAAGGCGATTGGCGACGGTAGAGTTTTTTGACCAATCAACCTTTGATCGGGTCAATCAACGGGTCAAGTTGAGTCGAATAAATGGGTCCGAGCTGACCCACATCAAAATAAATCCAGTCGCTACCGAAACAATGTCGTTTTGTTTAGTGGTCGATGACGTCATGCTCGCATCATGGTGAAGTGCTAAACCGGTTGGTTCCCAACCAAACCAAGTCGGTTCACTAATGATTCAACCAGACTGAACAGTTAATTTAAAAGAACTTTCTAAAATTCTATTTTGACCCCAAAGCTTGTGTTAATCACGAAAATACCCAAAAAAAAATTATAAATTCTTTTTAAATTAAGAAAAATTACCAAAATGCCCTTAAACAAAAAAATAGGTTAAATGAAGGTTAATTAAAATGTAAGAAGGGTCTAACCCAATATTTTCAAGCATTCTGGACTCAATGACAGAGCTCGATTTATGAAATTAGACCCCAAAAAATATGAACAGACAAATGGAATAATTCTATTTGTGTCCTAAATGATTAATTAAGCTATTAATTGAACCCCGATGACTATGAAAATACCTATCTTAACATTTTTGGATGTTGTGAACCCAACGACTAGGTCCATTTTATGAAACGAAGTTCCAAAAATATAAACACCTGAAATGTCATAATTACCATTATGTCTTTAGTGATACAAAAGCCAGTTAAATGGTAGTGAAAGCTTATTTTGACTTTCTTTGACATTTCAGACTCAATGATGGAGTCCACTTTAGCAAACGAAGTACCAAAAAAGGGGACATGTGAAAGCATAAAATTAAAAAAATGCCCCCAGACTAAATATAAGCCACACATAGGCAAATTAAGATTCAAAAAAATGCTAAATTGATTATCTTTGACATTCCAGACCTGACGATGACATCCTTTTGAGAAAAATAAGATTTGATAACAAACTGAAAAATGATTAATACGTCCTTAAGACTTAATGAAGCTACCAGAAGAATATAAATTAAATTAAAAGACCTATATTAATGTTTTAAGGACCACCTAGACTAAAAAATGAAGTCCGAATATGTAAATCATGTATGAAGAAATATGGGACATTAAAAATGTAGATTACCATTGTACCCCCAAAAGGGCCAAATAAGCTATAAAGCATCAGGAACCCTAAATTGGGAATCTAAGGGTCTCTTAATCAGTTAGACTAAGTTCAAAAGAACTTAAAACACTAAATACAGATGCTTTAAATTAGAATAAATACTAATTCAGTATACAATATTTTTTGATCCATGGTTATAAGATCATCAAATAATAGAAAATGGAAAAAAGCTACGGGATTACTACTGTGGTGCCAATATGGGAATGGAATGCTAATGACCCAATGTAAGTAAACCCAAACTGTAATATGTGGATTTCTACTCTACCATTGTGGCCTACTCGTATAGTTTCCAATCCTTGTTTCTTGAAATTGTGTATCAATAATTCCTTTAAGTCCACATCCTATTGTTTACTGTGATTCCATGTTGTAAAATTTGTGATCTATCAATATTCTATTTGCTATGGATATCTACGAGTCCTTTGACTCATTGGTTTTATCATATCTTTGTGATCATTTTGATCCCTTTTGTTGTGAACATTTGTAATCTGTGTATATGTACATACCTTGTAGAATCCATGTGATGATAACATTGTTTGTGAGTACCCGGGGTTGTGTTTATCACAACGCCCATCTTGACTCTTTAGATGCTGATAACTTACGGGTCGGTGTTCAAAAATGATACCCAACACGTAGTTTTAATGAGGATATGATTATTTGATAAGAACTCTTGGTCCCATTTAGAAAAACCTAGAAATGGAGTGGTGTACCTGAATAAGTGTTGTTTGGGGGTAGCTAGGCCCTATTTGTTGATAACATCTAGTAGACTCAGATTCTTATATGGTTGATTCCACACCATGATTGTTGATGCTAATGATGATATTCTTTGGATGTGAAATATGCCTTGAGGCTTATCGTTGTATTCGATTTGAATCCCTTTGATTTTGGCAACTAAACGTATATGTTGATGAATTTGTGCTTGATGACTAATTGTGACCTTTTTGTGAACTGTGTTATTCTGGCCTGATGGCCAATTCCTTTGAACTTGATATCTTATGATTATCTTTTGTTTTGCACTCTAGTGTAACCCATGGCAAAGTGAAGGATTTACTTATTGAGCTAAGTTAGCTCACCACAAAATTATAATAATTTTTCAAGTAATAAAATATAGAAGGAAATGGAATGATGGTGGCTAATGGAGCTAGTGGTATGCTTGTAAACAACTTTGATGATGCATAGTTTCGAGTCTTAATTTTGAATTTATCTTGTAAGGTGGACACTGATATTAGATATTATGACATAGTGACACTAGAAGATGTTATTACACTTGAATTGCAATTAACGATGATGGAAATTATACTTAAAGATAATCTATTTAATGGTTGATAAAGTCAATTGGTTATCAGATGTGTTGCACATATGTAGCTTCTGCACTTGTTAAAATAAAAGAAATTTTTTTTACATTCTTGTATAATTCATTTGATTTTTTACGGCCTGTTTGGGTGAGAGTATCGGTCACTACTCCTAATCCGTAGAGGGTGGGTTTTGCACTACAAGAAATAGGACTATTAGCGGTGTTCATAATCGCCGCTAAAAAAAATAAACACCGCTAATAACCTTTAACGACGTTCGCCTGCGCGTCGCTACTAACGCTGCTAATAGCAAGTCACAAGTACTATTAGAGATGTTCAGACCAAAAGCACCACTATTAATACCCTATTAGCGGCGTTTTTAAACACTGCCAATAAGTGTCACAAAAACATACATCCGAAGCTACTAAACGGCGCTAATAGTCCTTATTAGCAGTGCACTCATGAATGCCGCTAATATGGACTATTAGCGATGCATTAATAAATACTGCTAATAATAGACTATTAGTGGCATACATTGTGTGCCGCAAATAATCCAGTATTAGCGGCGCACAATGTGCGTGACAAATAATGTTTTTACATTGTTTTCTAAAACATATAATTTTTACATTCAATTTTCACTTGTTCAAACCTGGGTCATCAATAATATAAAATAATCGCATGCATAACAACAAAGATGACAAATTCATGCCACAAATAAAACAAAAGTTAATTACAAATACAAATTTCGAGTACAAATTCAAATTCGCATAGTAAATTAAAAATTGTTACAAATATACAAATTAATGTTAGAAAAAGAAGAAGGAAAAAATTAGTTGGCATAGCCCAGTGCATATCCCTCCTGATCCAAGAATCTAGTAATTTGAAAATAGAAATTCACAATTATTAGCTATGAGTACAAAAAAATATTAAGAAAAATTATAAAATTATAAAATTACATATTTATTTTTTATAAGTTGCAAACCAGGCATCCGAATTATGTTTTGTAAGTTTGAGTACGTGTATTTTACTAGTTTAGAGGTGTGTGAGCTAGTTTGGTGGTGGTTTGACGGTTTTCAGGCATTTCAGTCAGTCGAAGGCCCAAAACATGCCATTTTCAACACTTAAGTCCCTTATTTTTGCATAAGTTACAAATCGGACATCTGAATTGTGCTTGGTAAGTTTAAGGATATGTATTTTACTAGTTTAGAGGTTTTTGAACTGGTTTGGGGTTTTTTTGGGCAGTTTTTGGGTATTTTGGGCAGTCGAAAGCCCAAAACGGGTCGTTTTCGACACTTGAGTCACTTTTGTTTGTATAAGTTACAAACCGGGCATCCAAATTATGTTCTGTAAGTTTGAGCATGGGAATTTTACTAGTTTAGAGGTATGTAAACTAGTTTGGTGATGGTTTGATAGTTTTTGGGAATTTTGGGCGGTTGAAGGCCAAAAACGGACTATTTTCGACACTTAAGTCACTTTTTTTTGCACAAGTTGCAAATCGAGCATCTGAATTGTGTTTTGTAAATTTGAGTATGTGTATTTTACTAGTTTAGAGGTGTGTGAACTGGTTTAGTGATTTTTTGATAGTTTTCGGGCATTTTAGGCTATCGAAGGCCCAAAATGGGCCATTTTCAACACTTGAGGGCCTGTTTGGGAAAGGCTAAAACCAGTTCTATAGAATACAAACGAATTGATTTTAAATTTTTTACTTCTTGGTAAGTACCTTTTAACAATATATTGGTTCATGTCAAGTCCTAAAAAATACTTAAAACTTGATAACTTAATGGGAGTGGTTCTGACTTGATCCAATTTGAAGAATTTCCAAATAGCCCCTAAGTCCTTTATTTTTGCACAAGTTGCAAAATCGGCATCCAAATTGTGTTTTGTAAGTTTGAGCATGTTTATTTTACTATTTTAAAGGTGTGTGGACTGGTTTGATGGTTTTCGGGTATTTTAATCGGCCGAAGGCCCAAAACGGATCATTTTCAATACTTAAGTCCCTTATTTTTGCATAAGTTGCAAACCGAGCATCGACATTGTGTTTTGTAAGTTTGAAAATATTTATTTTACTAGTTTAGAGGTGTGTGAACTAGTTTGGTGGTGGTTTGACAGTTTTTGGGCATTTTAGGTGGTCGAAGGCCCAAAATGAGCCATTTTTTACACTTAAGTCCATTATTTTTGCATAAGTTGCAAACAGGGAGTCCAAATTGTGTTTTGTAAGTTTCATCATGCACATTTAAATATTTTAGAGGTGATTGAACTGGTTTGGTGGTGTTTTGATGGTTTTGGGTAATTTAGGCGGTCAAAGGCCAAAAATGGGCCATTTTCGACACTTAAGTCCCTTATTTTTGCATAAGTTGCAAACCGGGCATAAGAATTGAGTTTTGTAAGTTTGAGCATGTATATTTTACTATTTTATAGGTTTATGAATTTTTTTGGTGGTGCTTTTATGGGTTTCAGGAATTTTAGGCGATCGAAGGCCCAAAACGGGCCATTTTCGACACTTAAGTCCCTTATTTTTGGATAAGTTGAAAACCGGGCATCCAAATTATGTTACTTAAGTTTGATCATGTGCATTTTACTAGTTTAGAGGTTTGTGAACTGGTTTGGTGATTGTTTGACAATTTTCGGGCATTTTAGGTGATCGAAGGCCTAAAATAGGCCATTTTCGACACTTAAAATATATTTTTTGTAACTTAGATTCCACTAATAAGGTAACATTGGGAAGGTGAATGATAAAATTAATTAAAATATGGCAATGTCTCATTACAATTATTGAGTACTGTATAATTTTCTTTTTCCAAGTCTTCAAGAGGACACCATTCATACGATGAAGCACTTATTGTTCGTATATTCTGATTGAACATTGCCAGGCCAAGTCGTCGTTGTGGTGTACATCTATCAAAATTTCATTCTTTATGATTAAACCTCTTCTTAATATATTCAAGATCATGGCACAGAATGTCAGACATTCAGTATCTACGTATGCCTCAGCAATTGATCCTTCTGGTCATGCTTTATTACGCACGTATTGCTTTAATGTGTACCAGAATCTGTGGAAATAATAATTTGACAAATTAATTAATTTTGTAGACATATAAGACGTATTAAATATTAAGTTATATACCTTTTAATTCGATACATCCATTGATATTGGACTGGTCCACCAATTCTAGCCTAATATGGAAAATGCATAGCCAATTGAACCATGACATCAAAGAAATCTGGAGGAAATATCATTTCTAACTTGAAGAGGATTACAAAAATGTCCCTTTCAAGCTTCTCTAGTACTTCCAACTTCAACATCTTGGCATTTAATTCTCTGAAGAAGCATCCCAACTCAATCAATGGTTTTGATACGCTCTTGGGAAGATATGCACGTATTACAACTAGAAGAACTTGTTGTAAAAGTATGTGACAATCATGGCTCTTTAAGCCAGTTATTTTTTCATCTTTAACATTCCCACGCTAAGATATATTTGATACATATCCATCTAAGAACTTCACCAATTTAAACCACTCACAAATTCTCATTCGCTCGTTGGGTGATAACGTAAAATATGTAAAAGGCTTGAAAATTTTATCTCCGCTACATAGTAAGTGCAACACCTTCCTTATGCCCAACTTTTACGATTCCATCTAAGTTTTAATAGTATTATTCATCTTCCCTTCAATGTTCATTACGGTTCCGAATACATTATCACATATATTCTTCTCAATGTGCATAACATCCAAATTCTACCTCAACTTCAACGTCTCCCAAAATGACAAATAAAAGAAATATGTTTTTCTTTATCCAATTATACTCCATGATCATACGCTTCCTCTTCTTAACACTCGGTATCTTCCCAAATCTCACTGGTTAGATATCGGCCAATTGTACCAAGTCCTCCCTAGATAACTTATGAGGTGCCAACGTGCGCTCAGGTTTGCCATCACACAATGGCACATGTAGCATATCTTTTTTCCATTGAAAAAATGTAGCAAAGATGCATCCTTGTTGCATACTGGACATGCTAGATACTCTTTCATGCTCTACCCAAACAAGTTGGCGTACACAGGAAATTCGTTTATGGTCCACAACAATGCCGCATGCAATCAAAATGTCTCATTCTTAGATATATTGTTCACTTTCACTCCAACCTCCCATAATTCCTTCAACTCTTCCACTAACGATCACAAATAAACATAAATTTCTTTTCCAAGAGACTTCGGCAAGGGAATAAACAATGACATTAAGATAAATAGTTCTTTTATACATCTCCATGGTAACTATAGGGCACAAGCAATACTGGCCACATGTTGTAGGTATTGCTCATGTCACCAAATGGATTGAAACCATCACTAGCCAGCCCAAGTCGTACATTACGCGACACATTGACCAACCAATCATGATTTTTATCAAATTCACCCTAAGCTTGGGAGTTTGTTGGATACCTATATTTATTTGCCTCACCATCAGGCTTATCGCTATGCCACCACATCTCTTCAGTCGTCTTCTGAGACATGTACAAGCTCTTTAGCCTCGGTTTTAACAAAAAATATCTCAACACCTTGTGCAAAATTTTCTTGCTCATTCCTTCATTCACCTTGTACCTGGGTTCATGGCACACTGTACACTTAACACACCCTTCAACCTTCTTCCAAAATAACATGCAATAATTCCTGCAAACATCAATAAGGATGTATCCAAGGACCAAGTCCCCCAACTGTCTTTTCATCTCATAAAGCGATTTCGAAAGGGTCTCCCCTACAGGTAGTGCTGATTTAAACAATTTAATGACCATATTAAAAGACTTGTTTGTCTATCGGTTAATGGTCTTAATATGAAAGAGCCTGACAAGAAAATCAAGAGTCAAATACTTCTCACAACTCGGATATAATGGCTACCTTGCTTCCCTTAACAAGGGATCCAAAAATGTTTCTGATTCTTTAGTATCACTCCTAAGACTTGGACCGCGACTTGCAATCGCACCCTTTACATTTCTTGTAGTCTATCGTAACTAAATCCAACATTTTAACTCAAGTTATCATCCTTTTCATCATTTTCATCCTCACTCACCACTCATACTTCACATTGTTCCCTGTGAAATTTCCTACACCTATACGTCTTGTCGATGCCATACTAAAGTAGGTACACTCTATCCTCATCTATTTATATATAATCCCTAGTATTGTACCTCTTACATGGACATCTTATCCTATTAGTCCTATCCACAGATGCTCGAGCAAACTCAATGAAATCCTTAATCCCTTTCACATACCTGGCCAAATGCTTGCCCTTCAGGCCCATCCAACTCTTATCCATTTTCGTATGCCTAACATAAGTCAAACATGTTACTCATTATAAATATGAAACATGAATCCTAACTTCTCTTTAAAGGTTAAGTTTGTCCTATCCCATTTAGGAATGCACAATCTACATTGTAATTAGTAGCTAGCAACTCAAATACTCGATTCCACTCCAAGAAAATTTCGGTAGCATCTTCCCACGGTTCTACAAATACACAAGATAAACATTAAAGGCAACTATTAGCGGCGCTTTTATGTGTGCCACCAATAGTACCTAGAGAACAACGAGAAACCGTGCCAAAATTTGCATCCACTAGAATCAAGCATTTGCTACTGCCTCTAATGTAGATTTATGCATTCCCAAACTGGCTTACTCTAGACAATTCAAGAATCAATTCTCATACACACGATCCCAATCGCTCTTAATTAAGTGACAAGGTTCACAAGTGCTGAAAACAACTCTCGAACAGTTCTAAGGTTACATGAATGGAATTACATATTCGATTTCTTAATCCTTTAGTTACAAAGACTACACGTGCCCATTAAAGCGTACACTTAAACACCATTGTGAATGCTCCTATTTGATATTTGTTAAATAATTTTTAACAATTCACTCAAATACTTAATTACTTAACTCAAACAACATTTTTACACAATTACTCGCGCTCTAGCCTCATCTATGACTATATATACGTTCTCACTAATAAACCCACATACTATGTACTATGTAGTATAAATAAACTATCCTAAATTATATTTACATAATATAATCCCAAGAAATAGTAAATTTACATATTTTTTGTTAATACATGCATATATACCATTTGATATTTCTAACCTGTGCAATTTTGGTTAAAATATGTCATACAACTCTTTTAGACATATTTCTTAAACCTATATTAAACAAGCACTAAATAGTACTTAAAATATATGCCATGAGGTTGAAGGAAAACCTAGGTCTCATATTCACTTGAACTTATAATATCATTCTCTTATATTTTTCATTCATATATTAGTATCATTGAATATATATATATATATATATATATATTCTTTTTATGCTACTTAATATTAAAATTGAAAGAAAGTTTGTATTGTTGTGTTTAACATGAAAAAAAATTCAGTGATAAGGAAAAAATCAATAAATTGCAAGTAGTATCATAAGATATTTACTATTTAGTACGTATGTATACAAATTATAGATGAATATTACCACAAAAAATTATACGATAAGGATATAAACAAATAATAATGTCTTATCATAAAAATTCATCATTTTGAAACATTAATAAATTAGTTAGAGAATAATATTACTCAAATTTTGAATGCATAAAAATTCACCATTTTGATATTATTCACTAAGTATAATATGTTCTTATTAACTATTTATTTCCTAAAAAGAATAATTTTATACACATATTTTATTGGACAAATGGATTACCCTAATGAGATAGAATAATTTGCAATTAAGGACCCAACTATTCAAGAAAAATATTTTAGATGTTTTTCTTTATCTTTTCAGAACAATTTATCAAAGCACTCACATACGTTCATACATATACAAGGTAATGATTAAAGCATGTACATTACACAATGATGAAGCAATACCATTTATTTAGCAAGAATAAAATGTAACAAATATAAATGGTATAGTTTATCTAAGAAACCCTAACATTTTATCAAGACCTAATGGCCAATAAAGCTCGTTGGCGGTGGGGCGATGACGATAGAGGGCGATGGGGCAGTGGCTACAGAAGGTGTCAGCAGCGAAGAACGGTGGGGCAGGGCTCATCGATCGGTGGTGGATAGTTTAAGAGATAAATACGGAAAGAGAAAGTTTATATGCAAGAGAGAGAGAGAGAGAGAAAGAGAGAGAGAACAAGAGCGATCGACTTAAGGATTCTGATATAAGCGGTTATTAGCGATACAAGGCAAAAGGCACCAGTAGCGGAGAACGGCGGGGCAAGGTTCATCAATTAGTGGTGGACGGATTGAGAGATAGATACAGAGAAAGATAGATAGTCTGCGTGCGCACGAGAGAGATAGAGAGAGAGAGAGAGAGAGATCGACTTGAGGATTCTGATATAAAGGGTTATTAATGTCTGTCGCCAATGTCAGTCCACAAAACCAAAAATGACATTGTTTAAATAAATTCAATATTAGCGACCGATATGTGCACGCTGTTGAAAGTTTGGCTAATTGGTGATGCACGTGTGCGTTGCTAATACCTAGATGTGCGTCGCCAATACCTAGATGTGCGTCGCCAATAATTTTGCATGGGAATCCTATTTTTGGGTTCTTTTAGTGGTGTTTGATGTGTGTGCCGCTAAAGGAAACTATTAGCGACACTTTTGTGCGCGCCATCAATTGTGATGGCCGCTAAAAGTCAATATTCTTCTGGTGTTGGGTCGTGAGACATTTTCTTATTTATATATAATATAAGAAAAAAGTCTAGATTTATGAAATTAATTTGAATATCCAATTCAATAAATACAGACCCAAGTATTGTAACTCCATTGATTTTGAATATTAGAATTCAATCATCAAAATGTTGATTAACATAGTTAGAGGCGAGGTCTATCTATTAACATGTTGCAAAAACAAAAGTTAGATTTTCATTGTATTCAATTTAGGTTTCTACAGCTTTTCAATTATTAAACTTTGATATATAATAGTGGTAGGTCTCTATCAATGAAAAAAATTGATGTGTAATGGTGTTATTAAATTATAAACTTTCATGACATTTGAATAACAAGTTGTCTATTAGATATACTAACCACTAATTTCCATAATAACAATAGTATAGCTGATGATTTTCATCATTCTTAACATCCTAAATGACATTGTAAAAATTTAATTAGTGCTTAGAAAAGTAGGGAAGAAGCTAGTTGATTCCCTATGCTACCATCATATGTGCAAGTGTAGCCATTGCCAAAGTAAATGAGCTCATTTATATGCATTTGCATTGTGGACAACAAAATTGAATGATTTAATTCTCATGTGCTTTCCAAATTCTTCTTCAATCTTTTGTTATACATTCTAGCATTAATATTATAGGTGCTACAACTCTTTCAATAATATTTTCGAATGTTAGTTCTTTTATTCCATTTCTTTCTTTATTCACCACGTTTGACGAGTTTTATTACATTATGTTCACTACAACTGTCATATGATTTAGTTTACACTTTTATACCTAGATTTATCCTCATGATTTGTTTTAGATTGTATGATTCAGTTTGTTACAAGTAATAGTTGTCCCATAAATAGTAATTTTTTTCTAATACTTCAAGCTACTTGAAATTCACTATATTCTTGAGTTATGTGAAGCTATAAAAAGGAAAGTTCAATAAAATTTACTATGAAGAAATATTCTTATAATTCAATATGATGCAGGTTTTTTTGAAATGGCTGCATCTTTGCTAATCATCTTATGGCTAATGATGATGCTATTAGAGACCCTTTACTTTCAAAATCTAAAGATCCTTCCCAGCAATGTGGTGAAAATAATGCCCTCAAAAGAAGAAAATATTGTTGTACTAATAACATTCCTTCAATAGAGGTTAATTTTCCTAAAAAAAAATTGATGTTGAATTACTACCGCATCCTGAATCCATTTTTATAAAGTTGTAACTCAATTTCAAACAAGTATTCTTTTAGATTCTTGCATACTAAGGTGTAGGCACTCTCTGCTTCTTCTTGGTAAGGAATAATATCAAGGGAAAGCAAACAAATGAGATTCTTGATGCCTTGTATATTTATGTTGTGTTAATGAGATATGGTGACCTTGTGCCTTGTAACAATTGGGCAAAACTACTTGCTTGCATTTATGTTGTTACTGACATGGCTCTTATTAGGTTTATTCTTAGTAAGGAAGTAGATTGCAATTGTAGAGAATGTGAAAATCCTTTTAGTTATAGCTATATACTAGCATAACGGACTTTAGCCCTTAGGAGCATTTTGGTCATTTTTCCATTTACATGTCTTATATTGTTTGGTACTTTATTTACCTTAATGGACTTCATTTTTTATTCCAGAGACTCCTTCAACTATAAGTTCATCTAGTTGCTTAATTAAGCCTCAAGGGTAATATGGTAATTTTACCATTCATATCTCGTATCTTATGTACCCATTTATCTTAAATGGAGCTAATTTTTGGACTCAAAGGTTCATATAAACATCTGTATGGGTTCCCCTTTCCTTTTAATACGTTTTAGGCTAGCTTAATTAAGTCGTAAGGACGTGTTCGTTATTTTTTAGTTTATTTTAAAGTTGTATTTTTTCTAAACGAACATCATTGTTAGGTTCGGAATATCGTAGATACTAAATTTAGGCTTTTCCAAATCTTAATTAGCCTTCTTATAGCTTACTTTAGGTCTTGGAGCATTTTCATAATTTTGCACTTTTCCATGGGACCATGTTCGGGTATCCAGATGCTCAATTAGCCCTTACCATTAACTTATTTCTAAGCTAATTATCTTCTCTTAACTACTCTTATGCCTCTTAAGTCCTACAAGAGTGATTAATATTCATTAAGTACTATTTTAATTGTACATTTCATAAGGAACCATACTTTACAGGCCTCCTTTGGTAAAACGGACTCTATCACTCAGTTCAAAACAGTCGAAAATGTTAAAGTATGAAGTTTCATAATCTTTGGTATTCATTTGACTACTTAGCTAAGACAACAAATGTAATACCTTGACCCAAGTTAGGTAATAGCCGACCCGAATAGGATCGGGCCATGATATGTAAACCTGAACTGGAATCCAATATATTCTATGAATAAAATCAGACGTACAATTTAATGACATGTTCAGTATACGATGCACGAGTGTGAGTGACAGGCAGTCCCAAGTACCCTGGGTGTCATCGCATCGAAAACCCGATTTTACGAGAAAGTGTGCATGTGAGTGATACATGAATGTGTATACATATATATATATATATATGTATATAAATATACATATATACATGTTATATTAAATTATGTATATATATAAATTAGATAATGAGATGTATATATATATATAATATCTAATATACGGGTGATAGGTATATATATATATATATAATGTAATTAAAATAAAAAGAAAAAAAGAAATCAGTAGAAGGAATCAGAAAAAAGTAGAAAAAATGAGAAGAGGCTACAATCTAGAAGAAGAAGAGAGAGAATGAGTGGAGGCTGAAACAGTCGTGTGTGTGTGTGTGTGGTGCTAACACACAACCTAATAATCTAACACAGAAATGAAAACAAACAAAATAAAGAAAGTGTGTGTGTGTGTGTGTGAGAGAGAAAAAAAAATCTGAGGCGTAGAAGAAGAGAACAGAAGTGAGGAAGACGAAAACTGGAAATTTTGAAAAAAAAAAAAAAAAAAAAAGGAGAAATTGGCAAACAGGTAACAAGAGTCGATTATTTTGATTTCTTTTTAATTTTTAAATTAGTATTACAACCTTAAGGAAGATTCTTGAAGTTAGGACTGCCAAAACAGTGAGGATAATTGTGATCCGCCATTGTAGGACCTCGAGGTGGGGGTCTGAAACGAGTGAAAGAAAATGTACCCTAATGGTTTGAGACTTAACCTAGGTGTTATAAACAATTTGAAACCATAAAAATTAAGCCTAAAACGTGAAAGAGAAGGGAGAGATTTGGAGTTGAAAGTCACGGAATAAAACGAAACACTTCCAATTAAAGCTTAAACTTCAGTTTTATAAATAAGATAATAACCCCTAGGATGATACGATCACCACAAGCCAAGAATTAGTAAATTTGGTTGAAAAATAAGTGTGTATAATCTGATTATTCAATCACCCATTAAAACTTGAATCAAGCTTTTGAGCTTAATTCAATTCATGAAATGAATGCCAAATTACCTAGAAAGCTTCCAATAATGGTTTAGAAAGAAAAACAGCAAGAATCCATCGCTAGAGAGGCACGAAATTGAGTTGGAAAATTTCGATTTTAGGGTTACTGTTCACTGTCTTAGGGAAGACGATGAACAGTATCGGATCCCGAGTTAGGGTCGGTTTCGGCCTTGGTTCGGGTCAACTCGGTTTGACCCTATATACAATATAACCAATACGTCGTCGTTTTATTTAAGTAAAAAAAAAAAAATAAAAGAGTAGGAATTAAAACATGGGCAGCGGGGTTCGACCCACTGACTTGGTAGGGTAAGAATCCTAAGGATGAGAGAATGGCCACTGTGCCACTAAACTGTCTTGTATAAAATATTACTTAAATATATATATATAATATAATTATAATAAAAATAATTATATAATTAAATTAATTAATTTAATGTAATTCCATAAAATAGCCTGATGTCCAAATTAAGTAAACAAATAGTGTAACCTAATGTTTTGGGGCATTCTGGATCCAATGGTGGGATCTATTTTGTGAAATTAAGTCCCAAAAATAAAAGACACATAAAAGTACAGAATGACCATTTTTTCATTTTCAGTCAAGAGTCCAAATTGAGATCCGTAAAAGCCTAAACTAATTTTATTCAACGTTTTGGACTCGATGATGTCTAAATTAGCAAATAAAATACTTATAGTCATGCTAGATATATTTGAATACATAGCATAGATTGAGTTGTATTTTCTGAAGAACATGAACATCGAAAGGAAAGGGAATAGCCTAATTTTTCAAGGAATAGTAAAAGGTAAGTAATATCCGATCTCTACATGTAGCACACTCTCAGGCATGTCACAGTTCTTTCTATACGCACTTGTACTCTTATTTACCATATCAAGTTATTTATGATTCCAGTTATGTGATATTACCTATCAGTAGAATAGCTTAGCGATGATGTTGTATCTTACTCATGATTTCCTATATTTATAGATGATGTTGTATCTTGATCACGAGTTCCTATATCTATTGATGATGTTATATCTTGATCATGAGATTCCTGTACATTTGTGCAAAGGACTATTCTGTACACTTGTACATAGGGCCAAGAGGGGCCAGATGTTGTTGTTCATGGCAGCCCGGTAAGATAGCCATAAAAAGCTATAGTTATATTATGTTTCCTTGAACCAGTTATGTTCTCGATAGCCCGGTAACATAGCTGTAAAAAGCTATAGTTATATTATGTTTCCTTGAACTAGTTATGATCCACATTCTTCTCCATGGAGAGTAGCATGATCTTGATATTTATTAGTGCCGGATTTGTGCTCAGTCACAAACCCCATCTAGATGTGTAGTATGACCCGAGTATGAGGTCCTGTCCCGAGTACAGGGACCAGTTTCCATCATGACTATGTCAAGGCATAGTGCATGACACTAGTCTTGAAAGACGTAGTTTACTTTATTGAGCTCAGTGCTTTACGCACCTAGGGGTAGCCGGGCCTCATAGTTTATAACATTCGCCAATTTTGACATCACTATCTATTTATTAAGATTCATAGTATGATCATGTCCTTGTATGAATGATCACGCAGTTGCACAACTTTATTTGAGTACTTTCTATGATCATGTATTTGACAGCTTGACTATATCATATGATGTTGTCTTTTAGACTAGATGTTCTTTGATTATCATCTGTATTCCTGATCATTTGTTATTCATTCAAGAGCTATGATTATTACTTTAATTATCATCTGTATCCCTAATCATTTGATATTCATTGACAAGCTTTGATTATTGTTATGATATTGACTGGCTTTCATATCCTTGTTATTGGATTATTCAGTTTCTTTCCAAATCTTGTACACATGGCAGAGTAGGGACCTTACTTACTGAGCTTAGTTTAGCTCACTCCAAACTTAAATGTTTGATTTCAAAGACTGACTCGGAGGGCAAACCGTGGGAGGTTGCAGCTATAGGTTGGACACTTTTGGCAAGTAATGGTAATAGTAGTACAGTCTTATAGTACTCCCGTGTATTCACGTCTTGGGGATAAGATGATGTTTAGAAATTTTACAAGCTGTATTTTTGTATTAGCAGAATGATATATACGTGCAACTCTTTCACTTTATTGTCTTCCGCATATTTATATATGATGATGTATGTGGTTACATGTTAGTTGCATGGATAGTAGTGTAAAAGGATGATCAGGTTCGGTTTGGTGAAAGGGCTGAGTCGAATGGTTGCAGTCTGCTAATCCACAGAGGGTGGGTTACGGGTCGTGACAACAAAGTTGCACTAAATATGCCTACCAATCTTCGTTTATATATTTACAAAATTCATATGCTAAAACAGACCCCACCATTGGGTCCAAAGCGTTGAAAAATCTTAGTTTAGACTTTTTCGGGTTTTAGTTTGGTCATTATAACATTAATTATGCAAAATATATTTTCTATAGGCATAATTGTCATTTTTGCATTGTTTAGGGGCAAAATCAAAATTTTGAATAGTTTAGGATAACTTTATAATTTACTAGAAAGCTAGGGAGATAGATGTAATTTTTATAAATTACTATTTTAAAAATAATTATTTTATATTTTAGAAGGGTGTTTTTAAATTAATTCTTGCATTAATTGAGCCCTAATATAATTAAATTAAACATTTGGAGCCAAATTGTAATTCCAAAAACTTAATTCCTTAAAAATATTATTTTTCTATTTTACAGTGGCATTTTTTTTTTTTTTAAATTTTTGGTTTGGGCATTAGCATAGTTTCCAAAAATTTTTAGGAGTTCTTTTATAATTTACAAAACTCAATTTAATCCCTATTAGAGCCAAATAGCCCTTTATCCTTAAAATTAGGGGTTATTTGCTTCATGGATAACCCCATTCCAATTTTGACAATCAAATAAGCAGTCTTTATCCTCAATTAGGTTGTTATCCAAGTCTAGGATATCTCAATTTTGATTTTAATTATTTAATCTGGTTGCCAAACAACCGTATTCCCAATTTCCTACTCTTATTCAAGTTGGGGATAGTAGGAGCCCCAATTTCAATTTGTTACGCCCGCATCCAAATAATCCCAATTCGATATTAAATGTAAAGACCTGAAAAATCAGGGTAAATTTTTCGTTTTGCCGGTAAGACACTATTCATACACTAATTGCTGGTAGGGCACTACACATGCATTATTTAGGCATACGTCATGTTTAGAAGTATATTTTGAGTATGACATAGAAGGAAAATATGCTTAAAATGTTAAAATACATCTCCTGTAAAAATTTGATCCTAATCTGTTGTGCCACTTTGAGTCCCACATCGAATAAGAGTCGGGCACTGGCGTCACTTATAAGCCCCAGTCGTCCTCTTCCTTGCATCAGGCCTTTTCCATCTAGGAAGAACAAAGCCGTGAGGGCTCGTAAGCCCAAAGCGGACAATATAGTGCATGCAGAGCCTATTATGTACCAAGATGAAAAGGTGCAGCATCAGTTTGGCGCCGTCTGTGGGAACGCTTAGGCCACGTGCCTCATTCTTGTGCTCCAGCAGTCCCGACTGGGGGGAGTAGCTATTGTGCCACTTTGAGTCCCACATCGGTTAGGAGTAAAGCACTGACGTCGCTTATAAGCCCCAGGCTACTCTCTTCCTAGCACAAGGCCTTTTCCTCCCTAGAAGAACAAAGCCGTGAGCCGCAAGACAAACGGGCAGGCAAAACGAACAATATTATGCTAGGGAGCCTACCATGTGCCAGGGCGAAAAAGTGCAGCATCAGTTTGGCGCCGTCTGTGGGAAAGCTTGGGCCACGTGCCTCGTTCCCGTGCTCCACCAGTCCCGACTAGGGGGAGTAGCTGTTGTACCACTTTGAGTCCCACATCGAATAAGAGTTGGGCACTGGCGTCGCTTATAAGCCCTAGTCGTCCTCTCCCTTGCATCAGGCCTTTTTCGTCTAGGAAGAACAAAGCCTTGAGGGCTCTTAAGCCCAAAGCAGACAATATGGGAACGTTTAGAGCCGTCTGTGGGAACGTTTGGGCCACGTGCCTCGTTCTTGTGCTCCACCAGTCCCGACTGGGGGGAGTAGCTGTTGTGCCACTTTGAGTCCCACATCGGTTAGGAGTCGAGCACTGGTGTCGCTTATAAGCCCCAGGCTACTCTCTTCCTAGCACAAGGACTTTTCCTCCCTAGAAGAACAAAGCCATGAGCCGCAAAACCCACGGGCATAAGAGCCATGGGCAAGCAAAGCGGACAATATTGTGCTAGGGAGCCTACCATGTGCCAGGGCGAAAAAGTGCAGCATCATAATCAGAGATAGTTTGAAAAATTGAACCAAAAGGGCATTCCGGGTCACCCGGGTGGAACCTGCCAAACCCGCCCGCAGGTGAAAATAAATTTTTTGGAAAAATTTCATTTAAAATAATTTTAAGAACTTTGGCTAAAGAAAAATGTCGAATTAAGGCGTTTTGGGAAGGGTAGTAGTGTAACGGAGTCCCGAACTCATTAAGGGCAAAAGGGTCTTTTCACCCCTTTGCCCCTTTAATATAAATACAGCCCCTTAGAGATAAAAATCTCAAAAATTGGTCTGAAAAGAAGCAGAAGTCGTGCATGGAGAGAAAAGTGCAGAAAAACCTAGGGTTTTCCAAGTTTCAAGCAACCAAAACTCATCTCTACGCTACAATTCTCACAAGAATTCCTTCTAGGCAGTTTTTCCCCACATCAAGGGCTACATTCTCACCAATTGGTTCGGTTGCACAGCGAACACAACTCCCTAAGGTTGAGAAAAACCCTTTTAGGTATGATATCTTGCTAAGTAAAGAATAGGGTTAAGTTTAGCAGTGTTTTATAAGTTGATTGAATGATTTATATGTTTACTTCTTGTTAAAAAGTCACTTAGGATGTAGTTGCTTTGAAAAACCTAGAGTTGGTAATTGGTATACTTGTGTGCTCTTTGAGTTCTTTGAGAATTTGTCAAAATGATGAACATGTAACTTAAATATATGTTTGATTCATTACATTGTGGCTTATGTTCATGTGAATAGACATTGCGTTTTAGAAGATATGGTTGTTTAATGCATTGATGCTTTGTGTAATTATGTGTTCTTTGAGAATTGGTAATATAGTGAACATGTAACATGAGCATGTGTTTAAATTGATTGTATATAGCATATGTTCATGTGGAAGAAGTTGTGTGGTTTGAAAGTTAGAATTTACTTTATGGATGATACATGAGTTAAGGTGTATACCATGTATTTGATAAAATGCCTCATTGAAATTGCATAGAAAAATCAAGGCATATTGGCATATTATGATTCTTTGAAAACATAGTGTGGGCTAAGCACTTGGTGCTATGCATTATGAGGGTTAGATCTTGTGGTGAAAAACCCAAAATTGGCCATTGCATTAGTACCTGTTTGATCCAACGGGAGCAATGCGTGAAATAGGTGTTGGTACTCGATTGACCCAACGGGAGTGATCCGTGAAATGAGACATGAGTGTGGCATAGAGTTTGCATGGGTGTGTCACTCATATTGCCATTGCATTGTATTAATGAATTGGAAGGTATGTAGATTATAAATGTACACTTGCACATGCCACGCCTTAACTTTGTTCCTTGCATTAGCATTGTGTCATACCAGCGGTTATGCTGACCCCTCGTGGGATATCATATTACAGATGAGGCGCTCGGTACTTAAGACTTGAGGAAGTCTTGAAGAACGAAGGGGGCATGGACCATGAAGGATATTTGGCTCTTAGGGCATATTTTGTATATATGAGGGCATAAGCCCTAAGACATGTGTATTTATTTGTAAAAATTTTGTATGGTATGAAAATAATGGGCAAGGCCCTAAAATTGTAATGAACATGATGTTTGTAATATTTAAATTTAAAGTATATGTGTATGTATGGTGGATTGTGTGTTTTAAGTAATGTATAAATGCTTAGTTAAAGTGAAGGATGTATTTAGGTTGCTAGTTGTGGAATGTTAGGTGGAAAAAGGCTTAGAAAATAAAGAAAACCATGCTAAAATTTTGAGAAATTAAAAGGTTAGTTAGGTGTATAAAACACCCTAAACATAGGTGGAAAAAGTTCCAAAAATGGGGGGGTTAAAAACCTTAAAAAAATAGGCTAAAAATGGGAAAAAAAAGGTAGCTTGCAAAACTTTGGAAAACAGAGAAAATTGGCCACCCTATTGAGTCATGTTTGGCCAATCCTTGGGCCATGTTTGGCTACCTTTTTGGGCTATGTTTGGCCACCTTATTGGGCCATGTTTGGCCACTTCCTTAGATTACCTTAGGTAGAATTTTTTACCTATTCTTGGCCTATGTCTTAGGACATTTGGGACCCATTTGGGCCATTGTTCCAAGGCCTACTTAGAGACATTTTGGGGCTATTTTGGAGACCACTCTTGAACATGGCTTAGACTTATTTTGACTATTGATTGGGAGATCATTTTGGTTAAGCCTAATAGTAAGTTTTCATTTTAAATCTTGGGAAAACATGGAGAAATAAATGAATAATCAACTAAATCCATCTTAATGGTCTTTCATTTATTTTTCTTATTTCATTTCACTCACTCCTCGAGTTTGTGAGAATTTGGAGCGTGACATTAAAACAATTTAATTCAACTCAAAACGTGGTCATTTTTCTAACCCATACTTATGGTTGGGCTAGGTCGACTCAAACTTGGACCCGACTCATCAGGATCGTCTTCTATGTTGTAGGGGTTACTGTTCATCGTAACCCTAAAAATTTTCCTCATGAAGATTCCTTAGTGGTTTCTTCCCTAAAATGATTCTAAACTCTTCCTAAGGCTCAAACAATTCGATTAGTGTTGGTTTTATGGATAAACTTAAGCTCAAATGCTTGATTTGAGTTTCAATGAACGAACTGGTAACTCACCATATCTCATTCATCTTCCAACCAAATTAGGTTATGTTTGTTAGGTTGTGATCCCTTATTCATACAATTTCATTCTATGTGGAAAGAATTGAGTTTAATGCTTAGTTGTTCGATTTCAAATTCCAACGCTTGACCTGCAATATTTAATTTTTTCCTTGTTTTTTAGTCTTTCAACCTAATTCTTGTTGCAAGTTACTTTACACAACGTGTAGTTTCAGACGAAGGTTCCCAAAATCTGTTTTATTCTACTCAATGTTTAGCCAATTTCTTGAGGTTTGTTAATGGTGGTTCTTGGTTCTTAGGTTTTAAAGCCCCTTCCTTAGCTTAAATAAGTTTATTACACTACAAAAACATAAAGGAATAAAAAGAAATGGATACTAACCTTAGTTGAATCCAAACCGTGGCTGTAACACCCTGACCTAATTAAGCAAAGAAATTAATGATAATGATGATTATCATAAGTTAATTTGCTTAATAACGATGGGCAATGCTAAATATGACTAATGACTCAGAATACGGAACCAAAGGCATAAATGACAAAAATAATTAATTATTAATTAGAGACGACCGATATGAGAATGCAATGAAATGCCAAGGGCCATGATTTGATAAAAGTATGGCAAGTGTTTATCGAGGATTAACACACATATGAATGCAAAAAATTTGTGCACAGAGTGCACTTGAGCAAGATTAGCATAACACAGAGGGAGCGCGTTAATCGAAATTATTCTGATAATTATGATGAACTTTTAGAATAATTAAAATACATTTAAATACATCAAGGCGAGACAATGAAGGCTATAGAAGCCGATAACATCTCGATTTACGAAATCGACATGCGAAGAGAATAAATAAGTGATACAAGTACATGAGGAAGAAATACAAGTGAATCGAGAATTTTTTGATAAAAATAATATATTTTTGGCATAAACCAAACACGATGGGACGAGTTGAAAATAAATATTTATGACATGAAGAAGAAGCATGCAAGAATCAAAAACATTGCAAGAATGCCAAGAGATTTTACGGCAATTGAAATGCAATTTCAGAAATTCAAGAAACACACCCAAAATGCCAAACAAGGCACAAGGAGAGAAAAATAGGGAAAATAAGGCCAAAAGTGTTGGCCAAGGGACTTGAACCCAAGACCAAAAATGAGGGAGAGACTTATACTAAAAAGAATATCTAACTTGGCTGCAACACTTTTGTGTTATATATCTCACAAGATATATATATATATATATGCTATATAAAATGTTAAGTTGCATGCTTTAGGGCTGAGGTGTCAACCTTTCATTGGGCCACTCTCCCCACCAATCAGATTACATGCAAAAATTAAAAATATATGTAACAATATATATATATATATGTATATGTATATAATATAAGAAAAACAAATAAAATCAGAACAAACAATGTGTGTGCAAGTGTGTGTAGTGTGTGCAGGTAAAGAGAGAGGGAGAGAAAGACTTGCTGTGAGTGAGGAAGTGAAGAAGAAGAAGAAGAAGAATAAGAAGAAGAGGAAGAAAGAGTGAAGCAAAAGCAAGAGGAAAAGAAAGAAGCAGTACAGAGAGGAGAAAACTGAAGAGAGGGGTAAAATTTTCTCTCTCTAGAAAAATTTCATGTACAAGCTTGTTTATAGCTTCAATTATGCATGCATGTGTTTGAAGTTATTGAAGGATAAAAATAGAAGAAAAATGGTGAAGTTTGAAGCTTGAAAACCCTAAGAACTAAAAGACCCGAATTTGTGAAAAATGGAGTTTTTGTACAAACTTGATTTAAGCTTCAAACCAATTACTAGCTCAAAAGAGTATTAAAAATGGAACATGCAGCCATTTGAATCACTGAAAATGGTTGAGAAACCATTGAAAAAATAGTGAGTTTCAAATTGAGAGGGAGAAATTAAACGAATGTAAAAATGGTTGATTTGTTGGGTTTTAGGATTGGGAAAGTGTTCCCTAGGATTTTAGAAACTTGAAGTAAAAATTTAGGGCAAAAACAAGTGATAGAAAGCCATGAAATAGGAGAATTGTGAGTCGTCAAAAAGTCGAGCTCTTGCTGGAGCCCGATTGTAAATCCCTATTTCGAGCATAAGAAGGCTTCAAATCAAAAAAGTAAAACCATAAGGGAGAATCCTAATAGGATTTAGCTTCGAACCCTGTTGAGTTTGCACTGAAATTCCACTAGCGACGGTTGTCGGTGCCGAAAAAGGCCACCAAAACCCTCGCTGGAGTAATGGGGAAGAAGAACAGTGCTGGGTGGGGTCTCGGGTAAGATTCGAGTAGGACCCTAACCGAATTATAAATGTTTAATTTACTTATCAAAACTACATCGTTTTGGGTTAAATAGAATTAAAAATAAAATAGGGCTGACTTCAGTATGATGTATTGAACCAGACTGAACCGGTTGGCTCAACACTGTTTGGGGCTGGTTCACTTAAAATCCAATTGAACCAATTGGTTTTTATTTAAATGGTTTTCAGAAATTACATTTTGGCCCCCACTAGTTTTTGAAACTATAATTGGACTCCCAAAATCTCCGGTTAATTATAAAATGACCCCCAATAGTTTTGATTAATTATGAAATGGCCCATAAATTAATTAAATATTAATTTTAAATCCCTTTAATTATATAAAAAGTTACCAAAATGCCCTTAGGACAAAAATAGGCTAAATGAAGGCCGATTAAAATAAAACAATAGTGCAACCCAATATTTTTGGGCATTCCGAACTCAACGGCGGAGTTCGATTTTTGAAATTAAATCCCAAACAATATGAACGGGCAAACTAAAGTAATTCTAAATACGTCCTAATGATTAGTTAAGTGATCAATTGGACTTCGATGATTGTAAAAATACGTACCTTAATATTTTGGGACATTCCGAACCTAATGTCGGGATCCATTTTGTGAAACGAAGTCCCGAAAATATAAACATGTGAAATTTCAAATTACCATCATACCTTTAGTAATCTAAAAGCTAGTTAAATGTCAAAGGTGACATATTCTGACTTTATTGGGCATTCTGGATTCAATAGTAGAGTCTGTTTTAGCAAACAAAATATTGAAAAATGTGACACATGAAAATGTAAAATTATAAAAATGCCCCTAGGCTTAGTGTAAGTCACATAAATGCAAAGTAAGATCCGAAAAAGCCTAAATTAATTATATTCGATATTCCGGACTTGATGGTAACATTCCTTTAAGGAAAATAAGACTCGGTAACAAACTAAAAAATGACGAATACATCCTTAGGACTTAACGAAGTTACCAAAAGTATAAAAATAAAATTAATAAGTCCACATAAATTATATAAGGACCGAATAGATTCCAAATAGAGTCTGAATACGTAAATTCATGTACGAAAAAAATAAGGGACATTAAAAAAAGTGGAAATTACCACAATGCCCTTGAAGGGCCAAATAAGTTATAAGGCATCAGGGAACCCTAAATGGGAATTTAAAGACCCTTAATAAAATAAACTAATTTCAAAAGAACTTACAACACTAAATAAAAAATTTTGGGATTAGAATGAATACTAATTCATTATGCCATGTGTAATATCCCGACCCGAGATACGTCACGTATACCGAGGTAAGTCCGTTATATAGTGTAACTTGAACGGTAAGATATATATATATATATATATATCATGGTATTTCATGGAAACATATGACTGAAAACTGTAAATGATGGAACTGAATGACCAAGGCTGGGTAACACCCGAGCACTACAGTGCATTACATCGTAATGCGTGCACGCACGTATTCTCATGCATGCATACGTGAGCATAGATGAGTAGCTCGATTAAAATGAATGTATGTAAATATGATTAAAAACGGATTTGTAACCCTACACATTAATATATATACATGTATAAAACATATATTTTATGTGTATACATATACATGTATAATATAATGTATTATACATATATTATGTATATATGTATATGTAAAAGAAATAAAAAAAAGGAAAGGAAAAAGGGAAAGAAAGAAAATGGGCAAGTGGGCTGCCAAGGACAGCCGTGAGTGTGTGAGTGGGTGAAAACCTATATATATATATATATGTGTGTGTGTGTGTGTGTGTGTGTGTGTGTCAAAAAGCGTGTGAACGGTTGTATGTGTGTGTGTAGTAAGTTGAGTGTATAACATTCAATAAGGAGTGGTGGTGACAGAAGTATGTGATGGAGTGTGTGAGTAGATCTCAGGGTATGGTGAGGTCGACTAGAGAGAGAGAGAGGGGCCAGTATTGATAAGCGCACATATGCATTGTGCACGGCCGAGTTTGAAGGTGAAAAACAAAAAGGAAAAGAGAGTTTTGGAGTGAGAAGGAAGGGGAACAAATCTGGAGTAGAGGCGCGAGGAAGAGGGGCTCAACACCAAGAGAATCCGAACTTGGAGGTAAGCCACTGTTTCTGTTTTGAAACGTTTTAGCATGATTCGAATTATTTTGAATGTAGGGTCTAAATAAGCATGAAAAATGGCATTGATAGGAACAAACCGCACCTCATTTGGTTCACAAATGAGGAAGAAAACCCGAGTTGCAGATGCGATGGATAATTTTGGTTTCCATAGATTTTGTGCTTTAAACTTGACCTTGAGCTCGTAAGTACATAGGAAATCCACACAGGAATCTAGCGCAACAAAAATCATGAAAAATGGTCCAAAAATGAGCATGTTACAGTCCAGAAATCCCCACCGGTGCCACGCCGGAAACTGGGGAAAATGACGGTCGAAACCGTGGCCTTCTTAGGCTTTAAACCGTCCAAATGAAGGATTAAAATGGTGGGATCGATTTGGCATGAAAAGATTTGAAATGCAGTGAAAATTTGGGCGTGAAATGGTGAAAACAGTACCTAGGGTTACTGTTCCGGCGACTGTGGCCGGAAAACCAGTCGGGGAAGACGACCGGAAAGTCGTAGGGGCTATCGGGTCAAAACTGAAACGGGTCCGGGTTCGGATCAGGTCGGTACCCGACCGGATATGAAATGGGCATGATACTGTGTCGTTTTATGTTTTAAAATTAAATGAATTGGGCTTGTTTGGCTATGGGGATAGGAAATAGAAATTGGGTTTGGGCTTATTCCAACCACGGATAAGGATAAGAACCAGGATATTGGAATCCGGTTCTTGAATTAAACTGAACCGTTTGGTTCAAGGGAGGGGGAGACCGGTTTAGGGTTTCTGGTTCTGAACCAACTGGTTCAGACCGCAGGTTTTGGAATTTATGAACCGGCCCCAAATGTTTTAAGAAATTTCACTAAGGCCCAAACAGGAAAATTAATAAAATATTAATTTTACAAACATACCCCTATTTTAAATGTGGGTCAAACGAAGTCCAAACGGGGTAAATGAATAGTCAAAATTTATTATGTCGGAGGTTCTGAGTCCAATGGTAGGGTCCATTTTACGAGATGGGACCCCAAAGGATAAAATACCGTAAAAGTGCAAAATGACCATTTTGCCCTTTTTAGTACAAAAGTCCAAATGGAATTCCGCGAAAGCCTAAACCGAATTTCTTCGGCATTCCGGACTCAATGGTAAAGTCTAAATTAGTATTTGAAATACTTATGGTAGAAAGGCATAAAATTTTATGAATAACATTTATTCTGAAACGTATTCACTGATATATAGGGAACTCGAAAGGCAAGGGTACATTCACGGATTTCTGATCTAGGATCACGATAGAGGTAAGTGGATCACTCTCTCTTACATGTGGTGTTTCCACAAGCCAAGTTTATTCTTTTACTGCCAAACTCGTACTCTTGAATGTATTGATATCCTTGAGTCCACAATTCGATATTTTCCTATCTTGTGGACATTTGATTAACTGATGTATCATTGTTATCATGTTTCACTGTGCCTTGAAAGTACCTCATGTTATTGCTATCCACAATGTGATATTGTTCTATCTTGTAGACATTGATTGACTGTTGTATCATTGTTATCATGTTGAACCATGCCTTGAAAGGCGTACTGTTATGCTTTCATTGAATCTATGATATTCCATTTTATACTTCTATGGAATCACGAATGATCATGATATGTTATGAATACCGGATTTGTGCTCAGTCACAACATCCATCCGATGCTTCTGTATTGACTGGAGACCTAAGGGTCAAGTCCATGAATGGACAGGTGGCAGGAATGAATTCCTCGAAGGCTTTTCACTGGCAATTGACTGGCATGATCACTGGCATCTCATTGCATTTTCATTGGCATTGCATTGCAAATTCACTGGCATGTTACAGAATAAAAGCATCTCTTATGACTGACAGAACTTGATTGTTGAATGGTAGTATTCCTTATGATTCTTCAAGTCTCGAAAGACTTGCATTGATTGGTTTGATTGTGATCGGTTCATTGTGGCAGTACTTCATTGTTGTTATATTATCATTGAATTCCTTCATATTGATATTATACCCAATACTCCTGATGGTGTATTGTGATTACTGTTTATTGGTCCTCGTGGCAATAGTTTCCATTAGCCCTCGTGGCAATTGTTTCCATTGGCTATCACAGTATCTTATTCTTATGATTGGCTATCATAATCTTATTCATGGATTCATTGATCATCGATACCAGTGTTGGAGATTTGCATTTACTTACTGAGCTTTGTAGCTCATTCCACCCCACTTACCCCCATTTTAGGTGATGACGCTGCGAGACCCCAGTAGGAGTCTGAGAGCGTAGGGGGACATTTTGAAGTACGGTATCAGTCTATGTTAGTTCTCCCATGTATTCACCACCCCCGGGTGCTGGTTACGTTTAGTTCTCATTTTATCTTATGTAGAACTATGTCATGTATTTAATAGACTTCCGCTGTTTAAATTATTTAAAAGACTTCCGCTGGATTACTATAATTGATAAAGACTTCCGCTGTTCATTGTTTAAGATTTTTAGTACATTGCATATTAGTACTATGATACAGGAATGGAAAAAGTAGGGACGGCCTTCGGGTCGGCCCCGCGACACGAGATCCGCATAGAGTGGGTTTCGGGTCGTGACAGCTTGGTATCAGAGCCAGGTTCGATTGTGAGTCATGGGAGATAGGACTAGAGTTAAGACTGTTAGATATGACTGACATTTTATATCTTACAATCATGGACAAATTGTCTTACACATTGACTGGTCATCTCATTGGTTACTTCATTGGTTACCTCACTGGTTATCTCATTGGTTATCTCACTGGTTATTTCATTGGTTATCTTCATTGGTTCTATTCACAGTCATGGTTAACACGAGGCAAGGTCCGTTACCCATGGATCGTTTAGAACAATTGGAAGGAATGATGCGGACTATCATTGAAAGTCTACCACAGATTCAGGCTAGTGCTAGCCAACCCGTACAGCCAGTACAACAGGAACAACCTGTCAACGCAGGCGACAATGTAGGAAATCGTCAAGGAAATGAGTGAGACGCTGCATACTTATATGAGCGGTTTCAGAAAATGAAACTCCCGACATTCGACGGTACGGGAGGGGCCACTATAGCTGAGGAGTGGTTATTAGAGATGAACAGGATCTTCAAAATCCTGATATGTACTGAAGTCCAAAAGGTGGAATATGCCACTTATATGCTCAAAGGGATGGCACATAAATGGTGGATGATAGAGGAAGATAAAGAGCCAGGCATGAACTGGCAACGATTTACCGATATCTTCAACAAGAAGTACTTCTCCCAAGAAGTACGAAACCGAAGAGTTGCAGAGTTTATGGTACTGCAACAGGGAGCAATGACGGTAGAACAATACGAGGCCAAATTTACTGAGTTGGCCAGGTTTGCTCCAAGTGCTGTCAATACCGAGGATCTGAAAGCTCGCAAGTTCGAGGAAGGATTGAGGTGGGCTATCAAGGATAGACTGGTACCTCATCGACTGGCTACCTATGATGATGTAGTGGAAACAGCTCGAGTCATAGAAAGGAGTGGCGAGGAATTCGCCAAGAGGAAAGGGAACCTGAAGCATGGAGGCAATCAGAAAAAGAGACAAGGGCCTTCTACTTCAGAACATGGATCTACATTTACCAGACCTGGAGCCACATCACAGGCGACAAGGTCTGATCAGAAGAAACAGGGCAACACCAAAAAGGGGGCAGCCAAGTGCTCTCGTTGCAATAAGATCCATAAGGGCCAATGTCTCAAGGACAGCAACGCTTGCTACTACTGTGGCCAAGAGGGACATTATGCAAGAGAATGCCCTCAGAAGGATAAGGCCACGCCTAGCATTGCTCCGGTTAAGGCACCAACAACCGGAATAGCACCACCTAGACCTCCAACCCAAAGGAATGGACAAGGGAACGTCCAGCAGCAGGCAGGACGAGTTTTCTCCCTTTTACCAGGAGACGTGCAGGCTACAACCTCTGTAGTCGCAGGTACTCTTCTAGTATGCTCACAGCCTGCTCATGTTTTATTTGACACTGGATCTACACATTCATTTGTATCCCCTACATATGCTGCTAGATTGAACCTAGTAACGGAACCCTTAGGGTATTTACTGAATGTTTCTATACCATCAGGGAAATCATTGTTGGGGGATACCATGTATAGGAATTGTGGGATACAGATTGGGGATACACACTTATTGGCTGACCTTATACCCTTGGAAATTTGTGGATTCGATGTTATCCTTGGAATGGATTGGCTGGTCACCAATCACGCTACGATAGACTGTGTGGCCAAGCGAGTTCTCATACAGAATCCCCAGTTTCCAACAGTTAACTTTGAAGGGACAGGGGTGGCTTCCCCACCCTACTTTGTTTCCTCTATCCAGGCAAGGCGTTTGCTTCGTAAGGGATGTCACGGATTCTTATGTAGTGTTCAAGACACTGATTCCCAGCAGCCTGAGTTAGAAAAGATTCCCATTGCTAGGGAATTTCCCAGAGTATTCTTGGATGATCTTCCAGGAATGCCCATAGATAGGGAGATCGAGTTTTGCATCGACGTATTGCCAGGCACTACACCGATATCCAAGACTCCATACAAGATGGCACCGGCAGAGCTGAAGGAGCTGAAGCTCCAGTTACAGGAATTATTGGACAAGGGTTTTATACGACCCAGCTCGTCACCATGGGTGCACCTGTATTGTTCGTAAAGAAAAAGGATGGAACCATGAGGTTGTGTATCGACTATAGAGAGCTGAACAAGGTTACCATCAAGAACAGATATCCACTACCCAGAATAGATGATTTGTTCGACCAATTAAAAGGGGCCCAAGTGTTCTCGAAGATCGACCTGAGGTCCGGTTATCACCAGTTGAAGGTCAGACCCACTGACATTCAGAAGACAGCATTTAGGACACGGTATGGACACTACGAGTTTCTCGTTATGCTATTTGGGGTGACCAATGACCCAGCTGCATTTATGGATATGATGAACCGTGTGTTCAAGCCATACTTAGATGACTTCGTAGTCATATTCATAGACGACATCTTGGTTTACTCTAAGAACCAGAAAGAACACGAGGTACATCTGAAGAGAGGCCTACAGAAGTTAGGGGAGCAGAAGTTATACGCCAAGTTGAAGAAATGCGAATTCTGGCTTCCTAGTATAGCATTTCTGGGACACGTGATCAGTAAGAAGGGAATCTCTGTTGATTCCCAGAAGGTCGAGGCAATCATGAATTGGCCTCAACCTACGAATGTCACGGAAGTGCGAAGTTTCATGGGGTTAGCAGGCTACTATAGGAGATTTGTCAAGGACTTCTCCAAAATAGCTACGCCTATTACCAAACTGACCCGAAAAGGTGTTCCTTTTGTTTGGACAGAGGAACAAGAGAAGAGTTTCCAAGAGTTAAAGGAGCGGTTGGTTACAGCTCCTATATTGACAGTACCAAATGGAACCGAAGGGTTTGTGATTTATAGTGATGCTTCACTCAAGGGCTTAGGGTGTGTGTTAATGCAGAACGGAAAAGTGGTAGCATATGCTTCATGACAGTTGAGACCCCATGAAAGGAACTACCCGACACACGATCTCGAGCTAGCCACCATTGTCTTCGCCTTAAAGATATGGAGGCATTATTTATACAAGACCACATGCGAGATCTTCACCGACCATAAGAGCCTCAAGTATCTGTTTACACAGAAGGAGCTCAATATGAGGCACGCCGTTGGTTGGAATTGTTGAAGGACTACGAGGTCAACATACAGTACCACCCAGGAAAGGCAAATGTGGTAGCTGACGCTCTTAGTAGAAAGTCATCAGGAAGTTTAGCTTGCCTGTTGACGACACAGAAAGAGATACTGAGAGATTTGGAGGACATGGAAATAGAGATAGTTCTGCCTAGTTCCGAGGCACTATGTGCCAACGTCACAGTTGGTTTGTCGATTGTGGACAAGATCAGGGGACAGCAGACTCAGGATGAGAAACTGGCTAAGCTTCTTCAAGGAATGGAAACAAACATAGATTCCGAGTACACGGTGAAAGATGGAATATTATATTATCAGGGTAGGATCTGCGTACCCGATGTACCCGAAATCAGAAAGGAGATTCTCGATGAAGCACACAGTTCGAAGTTTGCCTTACATCCAGGGGGCACCAAAATGTATCACAATGTTAAGGATACTTATTGGTGGTCTGGGATGAAATGTCACATAGCTGAGTACATAGCACGATGTGTCAAGTGCCAGCAAATTAAGGTGGAACATCAGAAGCCTGGAGGACTACTGCAATCACTGCCCATTCCTGAGTGGAAGTGGGAACACATCACGATGGACTTTGTGTCGGGATTTCCAAAGACAGTCAAGGGGAGTGACGCTATTTGGGTCATCGTAGACAGATTAACTAAGACAGCTCACTTCCTGGCAACCAAGACGACACAATCTCTTCAGCGACTAGCCGAGCTATACATTAAAGAGATTGTTAGACTTCACGGAGTTCCAGTATCAATTGTTTCTGATAGGGACCCCCGGTTCGTATCACGATTCTGGAAAGGACTACAACAAGCTATGGGCACGGAACTAAGTCTTAGCACTGCGTATCACCCCGAGACCGACGGCCAGTCGGAAAGGACGATACAAACTTTAGAAGACTTACTACGTTTCTGTGTCATAGACTTTAAAGGGAGTTGGGAAGATCAGTTGCCATTGGTGGAGTTCACGTACAATAATAGCTATCAAGCTAGTATTGGTATGGCGCCATATGAGGCATTGTACGGCAGGAAGTGCCGATCACCACTGTGTTGGACAGAGGTGGGAGAAAGGAAACTCTATGGGCCAGAGATAGTAGAACAGACTGCAGGAAAAATACAACTGATCCGACAGCGTTTATTAGCAACTCAAAGTCGACAAAAAAGCTATGCGAATGTTCACCGACGAGACTTAGAGTTTGCGAAAGACGATTTTGTGTACTTGAAAGTATCACCCATGAAAGGAGTAGTCAGGTTTGGCAAGAGGGGAAAGCTTGGCCCCAGATACATTGGGCCATTCAGGATCACAAAGAGGGTTGGACCCGTAGCTTACGAGCTTGCCTTACCTACAAAGTTAGCACATGTTCACAATGTGTTTCATGTCTCGATGCTAAGGAAATGTATACAGAGTGCAAATCCAGTGATCGAGCACGAACCATTAGACGTCCAGGAAAATCTGAGTTACATAGAGCATCCAGTTCAGATTTTGGATCGTCGAGATCAGGTACTACGGAACAAGACTATTCCATTAGTCAAAGTTCTGTGGAGAAATCACCGGATGGAAGAGGCTACTTGGGAGCGAGAAGATGATATGCGCGCCAAGTACCCACACTTATTTTCATAGTAGTATATGCTAAGTTTGAGGACAAACTTATTTTTAAGGGGGTAAGAATGTAATATCCCGACCCAGGATACGTCACGTATACCGAGGTAAGTCCGTTATATAGTGTAACTTGAACGGTAAGATATGTATATCATGGTATTTCATGAAAACGTATGACTGAAAACTGTAAATGATGGAACTGAATGACCAAGGCTGGGTAACACCCGAGCACCACAGGGCATTGCATCGTAATGCGTGCACGCACGTATTCCCATGCATGCATACGTGAACATAGATGAGTAGCTCGATTAAAATGAATGTATGTAAATATGATTAAAAACGGATTTGTAACCCTACACATGAATATATATACATGTATAAAACATGTATTTTATGTGTATACATATACATGTATAATATAATGTATTATACATATATTATGTATATATGTATATGTAAAAGAAATAAAAAAAGGAAAGGAAAAAGGGAAAGAAAGAAAATGGGCAAGTGGGCTGCCAAGGACAGCCGTGAGTGTGTGAGTAGGTGAAGACCTATATATATATATATATATGTGTGTGTGTGTGTGTCAAAAAGTGTGTGAACGGTTGTATGTGTGTGTGTAGTAAGTTGAGTGTATAACACTCAATAAGGAGTGGTGGTGACAGAAGTAGGTGATGGAGTGTGTGAGTAGATCTCAGGGTATGGTGAGGTCTGACTAGAGAGAGAGAAAGAGAGAGAAGGGCCGGTATTGATAAGCGCTCATATGCATTGTGCACGGCCGAGTTTGAAGGTGAAAAACAAAAAGGAAAAGAGAGTTCTGGAGTGAGAAGGAAGGGGAACAAATCTGGAGTAGAGGCGCGAGGAAGAGGGGCTCAACACCAAGAGAATCCGAACTTGGAGGTAAGCCACTATTTCTGTTTTGAAACGTTTTAGCATGATTCGAATTATTTTGAATGTAGGGTCTAAATAAGCATGAAAAATGGCATTGATAGGAACAAACCGCACCTCATTTGGTTCACAAATGAGGAAGAAAACCCGAGTTGCAGGTGCGGTGGATAATTTTGGTTTCCATAGATTTTGTGCTTTAAACTTGACCTTGAGCTCGTAAGTACATAGGAAATCCACACAGGAATCTAACGCAACAAAAATCATGAAAAATGGTCCAAAAATGAGCATGTTACAGTCCAGAAATCCCCACCGGTGCCACGCCGGAAACTGGGGAAAATGACGGTCGAAACCGTAGCCTTCTTAGGCTTTAAACCGTCCAAATGAAGGATTAAAATGGTGGGATCGATTTGGCATGAAAAGATTTGAAATGCAGTGAAAATTTGGGCGTGAAATGGTGAAAACAGTACCTAGGGTTACTGTTCCGGCGACTGTGGCCGGAAAACCAGTCGGGGAAGACGACCGGAAAGTCGTAAGGGCTATCGGGTCAAAACTGAAACGGGTCCGGGTTCGGATCAGGTCGGTACCCGACCGGATATGAAATGGGCATGATACTGTGTCGTTTTATGTTTTAAAATTAAATGAATTGGGCTTGTTTGGCTATGGGGATAAGAAATAGAAATTGGGTTTGGGCTTATTCCAACCACGGATAAGGATAGGAACCAAGATATTGGAATCCGGTTCTTGAATTAAACTGAACCGTTTGGTTCAAGGGAGGGGGAGACCGGTTTAGGGTTTCTGGTTCTGAACCAACTGGTTCAGACCGCAGGTTTTGGAATTTATGAACCGGCCCCAAATGTTTTAAGAAATTTCACTAAGGCCGAAACAGGAAAATTAATAAAATATTAATTTTACAAAAATACCCCTATTTCAAATGTGGGTCAAACGAAGTCCAAACGGGGTAAATGAATAGTCAAAATTTATTATGTCGAAAGTTCTGAGTCCAATGGAAGGGTCTATTTTACGAGACGGGACTTCGAAGGATAAAATACCGTAAAAGTGCAAAATGACCATTTTGCCCTTTTTAGTACAAAAGTCCAAATGGAATTCCGCGAAAGCCTAAACCGAATTTCTTCGGCATTCCAGACTCAATGGTAAAGTCTAAATTAGTATTTGAAATACTTATGATAGAAAGGCATAAAATTTTATGAATAACATTTATTCTGAAACGTATTCACTGATATATAGGGAACTCGAAAGGCAAGGGTACACTTACGGATTTCTGATCTAGGATCACGATAGAGGTAAGTGGATCACTCTCTCTTACATGTGGTGTTTCCACAAGCCAAGTTTATTCTTTTACTGCCAAACTCGTACTCTTGAATGTATTGATATCCTTGAGTCCACAATTCGATATTTTCCTATCTTGTGGACATTTGATTGACTGATGTATCATTGTTATCATGTTTCACTGTGCCTTGAAAGTACCTCATGTTATTGCTATCCACAATGTGATATTGTTCTATCTTGTGGACATTGATTGACTGTTGTATCATTGTTATCATGTTGAACCATGCCTTGAAAGGCGTACTGTTATGCTTTCATTGAATCTATGATATTCCATTTTATACTTCTATGGAATCACGAATGATCATGATATGTTATGAATACCGGATTTGTGCTCAGTCACAACATCCATACGATGCTTCTGTATTGACTGGAGACCTAAAGGGTCAAGTCCATGAATGGACAGGTGGCAGGAATGAATTCCTCGAAGGCTTTCCACCGGCAATTGACTGGCATGATCACTGCATCTCATTGTATTTTCATTGGCATTGCATTGCAAATTCACTGGCATGTTACAGAATAAAAGCATCTCTTATGACTGACAGAACTTGATTGTTGAATGGTATTATTCCTTATGATTCTTCAAGTCTCGAAAGACTTGCATTGATTGGTTTGATTGTGATCGGTTCATTGTGGCAGTACTTCATTGTTGTTATATTATCATTGAATTCCTTCATATTGATATTATACCCAATACTCCTGATGGTGTATTGTGATTACTGTTCATTGGCCCTCGTGGCAATAGTTTCCATTGGCCCTCGTGGCAATTGTTTCCATTGGCTATCACAGTATCTTATTCTTATGATTGGCTATCATAATCTTATTCATGGATTCATTGATCATCGATACCAGTGTTGGAGATTTGCATTTACTTACTGAGCTTTGTAGCTCATTCCACCCCACTTACCCCCATTTCAGGTGATGACGCTGCGAGACCCCAGTAGGAGTCTGAGAGCGTAGGGGGACATTTTGAAGTACGGTATCAGTCTATGTTAGTTCTCCCATGTATTCACCACCCCCGGGTGCTGCTTACGTTTAGTTCTCATTTTATCTTATGTAGAACTATGTCATGTATTTAATAGACTTCCACTGTTTAAATTATTTAAAAGACTTCCGCTGGATTACTGTAATTGATAAAGACTTCCGCTGTTCATTGTTTAAGATTTTTAGTACATTGCATATTAGTACTATGATACAGGAATGGAAAAAGTAGGGACGGCCTTCGGGTCGGCCCCGCAACACGAGATCCGCATAGGGTGGGTTTCGGGTCGTGACGCCATATATTTTTTATCCGTGATTATAAGATCACCCAAACGATGGAAAATAAAAAGAGAGTTACGGGATGGCTATTATGGTAGCCACATGGGAATGCAATGCTAAGAACCCAATGTAAGTAAAACCCAAACTCTAACATGAGGTATTCTTAGCCATGTCACAATTTTATTTCCTCGATGCTGCCAATTTGTATTGTATACACACCTAACATTATTAATTTTCACAATTTGATGCCTATTCTACCTTGTGGATTTGATAAGAATTTGATTGGCAGTATCCTAATGTGATTTGTTATTCATTTCTTTACCATGCTTCAATATTGGAAAATTGTTATATTTCTCACTACTGAGAATTTGTTTTTCCACATATATGTACATCTTCTGTGGAATTCTGTTGATCATGATATTATTATGAGTGTCGGTGTCACGTCCCAAAACCCACCCTACACGGATTTAGGGCCGGTGACTGACACTGTCACTCGGACAAGCCATACAGAATCAAATGAATTGCACAAGAGTGATATATTTGTTTTATATTAGTTTGCAGAAGCTACACGTGTGCAACTCATCTTATCACCATTCCAATACTAGTCATTTATAAAGTATACTCAATGAAATATCATCATCATTTCCAATATGATCACGTGTCATTAACAGTTATATATACATTAGATACATATTCCCAAAAGTACAAATCATAAATCTCCAAAAGTCCCAACTGTCATCAAGACCAAAAATATACATCACGTGATTACCAAAAATAATCCACATCACGTCAGTCTAAAATCCTGGTACAAAAATACGTCACATTCACGCTCTCAACCATACGATGTGGACTCGCTACTTCCATGCCATTTCAATTACCTGAAATATGTTGGATAAATCTATATGAGCTTTACTAAACTTGTAAGTAGTTCCTGCATCCTGTCACAGGTTTGCAAGATAGAATTTTGCACAAAATATAATAGGTGCCAAGTTTCTCAATTAGATAGCATATACATAAGGATAACTTAAAGCATGCTTTTAAAATGGATCACATATAAGACATACTAATGATTCAAGCAGGTATAATAGGAGCATTTCTAAAATACGTTATTTTTTGATATCATAGTTCAAATATCAAATCACAAAGCAGATAGTAGAGGGTTGTTCACAAATTGTATACTAGCATATGCAGTTCTTAAAACATGATTCAAATAATGAGTTATGAAATAGATAATATGATATCGAATAACAAATACTCATGAGAGGGTGCTTTTAAAATCTGATTTCAAATAATAGATAACAGACACATATTACACACATCGAAGATTCACATAATGAGTTGGAGCACTACATGGGTGAGTCTCATTAAGAGTTGGAGAGCCACGTAGGTAAGTCTCATAAATGAAATCCACAACGAGTCAAAACGCCTGTGGGTAAGTCTCATCAAAAGTCAGAGCGCCACATGGGTAAACTTCATATAGACACAAGAATTGAGTTAGAGCACTATGTGGGTAAGTCTCATAAAGAATCAGAGCGTCACATGGGTAGGCCTCAGAACAGACACAAGAAATCGAATCAAAGCACCATGTGGGTAAGTCTCATTAAGAATCAGAGCGCCACATGGGTAGGCCTCGAAACAAACACATAATCGAATTCGAAACATATACGATTCAGGTTTCATAGTCAAATGGGTTCACACAAATCATTTATTTCTCATTAAAGGGGTGTCATGGTTTACGGGCATTTTTCAGATCGATACACATGAATGCCATTTCAAAATCTAGTCATGAAGATCATAGTTTTCAAATATTTCACAAACTATAGATAGACATTTGAACAGGTATAAAAATCATAAGATAGACACTTAAACAGGTATAAAAGCACTGATTTAGGGTACAAGATTACTTACAAAAATAGTTTATGCACATTTTCATATAGAAGATAAAATACCACTGTTTCGGGATACAAGATTACTCATAAAATAAATTTAGCATTTGACCGATAGAAGATGAAATACCACTGATTCAGGGTGCAAGATTACTCATAAAACAAATTTAGCATTTTGAAATAACCATAGGAAATAAAATACCGCGGATTCGGGATACAGGGTTACTCACAAAAGATTAAGTATTTTGAACATCCATAGAAGATAAAATGTCATTTCTTCATGGTACAGAGTTACTCACCTTAAACTTTCAATCAGTTATGCTAATCCTCTTTCCTTTATCTGTGGTTACTAGATCATAAGTCAAATAGACATAACTTTGTATTAAAACATAGCTGAGCCATTACTATTGGCCATTTATTATTTTTATAGCTTTAGACTTAAGGATAGGCCCCACCTTCTTTTTCTAAATTCATTTTATAGCTAACTTATTGTTCGAGACATAATGGGTATTTCCTCATTCATTTTTTCATATTTTTCCTCTGTTTGGTGGCTACTATCAAATTCCTGACCTTTAGGCTACTCAAATTCCTGGAAGTTGTCGCCCACACTTTCCTATTTTTCGGCTAGCCTTTGAGCGGCCTTTCTTTCATCAATCGACCCATTGGGACGATGGGGGCCCTGTAAATGAATGGGCTCTAGCTAAGGACCTCCCCCTTCCTAGAGATCCTTATCTTCTTCTTTTCTACTTTTTTCCTCCATGATTGGTCGTCCATGGTTTGCCTTTAAATGAATTCACAAACCTACAACATAATTTAAGGTCTTATTACTTACGTTTTTGAAGTGTTACATAGTTAACTTACCATCTCAAGGCTTTTTATATTTCAATTATACCCGTCTAGTAGCTTCATTGAGCCTAAGGTCATTTTGAGATTTCATGCTTTTATGTGTCATATTAATCGATACCTCGTTTGCTAAAATGGACCTTACCATTGAGTTTGAATCGTCCAAAATAGTCGAGTTAGACTACCATTTATTTTTAATTGACTCCGGGTATCATTAGGGGTAAAACAGTAATTTTATACTTTACGTGTCTTAATTTTTCAGAATCCTGTCTCATAAAATAGACCTCACCACTAGGTCCAGAATGTCCAACATAGTTAAAATACACTCCTCTTTCATTTTATTTGGGTAACGGGGCAATTTATAATAATTAAATTAATTAAATTATTTTATTTTATATTATATATTTATTATGTTAATATTATATTACATGTGCCATGGTGGCACAGTGGTCATGGGCTTGGTTTTAGGGTTCACTGTACTTCGAGGTTTGGGGATCGAAACTGGGGAGCTGCGACTCCCCTTTATTTTTTTGATTTTTCTTGAGCCAAACAGTGGATAGAAAGGCAAAACTAGGATAGGATATTCTTGTTCCGCCTTAGGTTATTAAATCAATTTCCTATCCTCATTGCCAAACAGACCCAATCCCCTTTTTAAATTAATTTCAACCCCAAACGGTGTCATTCCACTTAAACCATATTTGTTGCTGGGCGGGTCCTGACCCGAACCTGAACCCGACCCGACCCACCCTGTTCATCTTCTTCCCCAACTCTCACACTATTGTTTCCCTAATTCTATAAAATATTAAACTTCTATTTCATGAAGTTTGATTGGGTCTTTTAACCTACGGTTTGTCTCTATGATCTTTTGGAACACTCTAGAGGGTTTTGGTATTGGTAATGGGGTTGAAGTAAGCTTAGGATTTTAGTTTGGAGTTCGATAGCCAAAACCTGTAACTCCATTGTACAAGTCCAATTTTGAACCTTTTCGCCTTTAGTTTGGTTTGTCGTGGTCCTAGGGTTATGGGAATTCATCCCTTGATCACAAAATCGATCTTTGTGTTCGATTTGTGAGAGTTGGTTTTCGAATTGTAACTTGCAATTGGGTTTTTCTCCCTCATCGTTAGCCTTTTTTTATGGTCTTTGTTGTTTTGTGACCCCCGTGGCCTCTAGATCAAGCCCCAATACATAGAAATCAATTTAGGTTAGGTTGATTCAGACCATACCCCGAACTTCAACAATGGTGGTTAGGATTTTGGTTCACTATTTTGGGGCATTCTGACTTGGTTTTTCCTATTTTATTTACAAATAACACATATATTCGTCATTGTATATACATGTAAGCATGAATATTGCTTAAAACCATGAGTTCTTATTTAAACTTTTAGAGAGAGAAATTGCATGGTTTGGTGTGTTTACCTTCAACAATGGTGCTTCTCTCCCTTTTGCTTTGCTTAGTTCTGAGTTTCTTGAAGTCCTTTGGAACCTACCTCAATTTTTCCTTTTCTCCCTCTCTCCTTCTTCTTCTTCTTCTTCTTCTTCTTTCTCACTTTCCCTATCTTTTTTTCTCTAATTGTACACACACATGCATACACACTTATGTTCTTCTTGTACGCATACATATATATATATACATATCTTCATATATTTTATTTAGGATGAGGTGTTGCATATGTTCTGATTGTGTGTGTATATATATATATATATATATATATATATCTTATGAGATATATAGCACAAAAGTGTTTCAACCAAGTTGGTTTACTTTTTGGTATAAATCTCTCCCTCTTTTTGGTCTTGGGATCAAATCCCTTGGCCAACACTTTTGGCCTTTGTTTTTTAATATTTTTCTCCTTATGCCTTGTTTGGAAATTGGCATATTTTATCCCTTTTTCCCTTCTTTGCTTTATTTTTTATTTTTTCTTCTCATCTACTTGTATATCCATTGAATTCTTTATTATCTAGGTTTAATCTCCCATGATTTTATTTTGCTTCATAAAATCTCTAATACTAAATTAGTGACTTAATTTTTGATAATCAGATCGGGGTGTTATAGCCAGGAGTTGTGTTCTGTCACGACGTCCATCTGATTTCATAGGTATTTTTGGACCTATGGGTAAGTGATTGGGAATTATACCGAACACTTAGTCCATGGAAGATATGATACATGATAAAGAGCTTTAGTGCTATTCAAGAGCCTAAAAGGGGGTAAACTTAAATGAGTGCTTTTGTGGGTAGTCGGGCCCTATTTGTTGATAACATCTATTTTGTTAGTATCTCATATCGTTTTTGAATCATAATCTGATAATGCACTCTTTGATTATTGATACGCAATGCAAGCCTATTATTGGATTCGGTTTGGCAATTTGAGATACTTTGTGATATTTGGTAGCTGATTTTTGTACAAGCTAAATCCCTATTGTTGATTTGTTACACCATTTACATTACCTATTTCTATTACCTTAGGATATGCCTTTTGGACCCGCAGGTCATCTTTGTTAATCTATTTCAATTTATGACTGGCTATTATTATTTATCATTTTGCTTGCCATTTGGTTGTATCTAGCTACCCAAACTAACCCTATCCCATTGCAGAGCAAGAAAATTTACTTACTGAGCTAAGCTAGCTCATTTCATATTTATAACAATTTTTCAAGTAGCTTTATAAGGGAGGAAATGCAATGAGGCGACTAGTGGAGCTAGTGGTGTACTTGTGAGTAATATTGATGATGTGAACTCCAAGTCATAATTTAAACATGTACTCTGTAAGGCTGATCTAAATATTAGGTATTATAATATTATATCATTGGTAGTGATATTAGACTTGATTAGTGAATCTTGATAATCAAAATTGTACTTTGAGATATTTGATTGATGGTTGTTGGAGTTTGGTTTGTGATTAGATGAATTGCATTAGTGTAACTTCCGCATTAAATGATTCAATAATTTATAACTTATTAAAAGAAAGAAAAAAAAATTATCACTTTGTGCAATTCATTTGATTTTATACGGCCTGTCCGTGTGGCAGTGTCAGTCGTTGCCCCTAATTTACATAGGGTGGGTTTCGGGTCACGACAGTGGCTCTTGTACTTTCTCCCTCTACTTTTTCTTTTTTCTCATTCTCTGTAACTACAGTTGTTCCCTTATCTCATATTCTTATTCTACGCAACCCTTCTAGGGTGGGTTTGATAGTGTGTACATATATATATATATACATACTCCACCACCCAAGCAAGACTTTCATTGGAAGCCTTCACTCTCTCTACTCGCCCCTCTCTCTTTGTTCCTTCATGCAACCCTTTTATGGTTGTGTAGATTGCACCGCCCCTCAATTCTCTCTTTACTTCAAGGCTAAGCAACTCAGCCACCACTTCATACTCGTTTTTCCTGTCCAATCCTACGCACACGCCTAAAAGCACACTCACATGGTTATCAATTATATATATATAGATATATATATATCCATATGTATGTGTATGCGTATATATATACATGTATATCTCTCACACATTATACCTATCGTGCCCACGATGTAATGGCTATGTTTCATAAATATGCCCTTGGTAGCCCATCAATAGATATAATCACTCGATGTAATTAAGTTGGGACATTACACTTTTAATGTGTATTTCCCTCTCCCCTTTCTCATCATGTGCAAGTCACATGATGAGCATTATTTCATTATAGTTATAATATTTTGTTTTATTATTTCATAATGATTTAATATTTATTTATCAAATAATTTATTATTTTTTATTTATATTTTTCCATCTTGGGTTACTGATGTATTTGATTTTTTAACCTCATTAATCTAGGTTAGGTTAAGTCTACATGTGATTAGGTTAGATTCCCTTATCTTAGTTTATAATATTACTCAAGGTCTCAAAAATATGTTCTATTAACATTGCTTTCGACGCATTATACAAAAACTACCTAATTCATTGCATAAGGGTGTTACATGTAGTGCTGAGAATAATGATGATAGGAAGAAGTGATATTTAGATACTGGCTGCAATCATATGTGTGGCAAGAAATATATGTTTTCTGATTTGGATGAATCCGTTCGATTAGAGGTAAAGTTTAAAAATAATTCAAAGATACCTATAATGGGTAAAGGTAGAATTACAATCAGTTTGAATAATGGGTCTCACAAGTATATTTCAGATGTGTTCTACATATTAGGCCTTCAACAAAATTTGTTAAGTATGGGACAACTTTCAGAGAGAGGTTATGATATGCAGATCCACCATGGCGTTTGCACAATCAGTGATGATCCCATAGGCTAATAGCAAAGGTAAACCTGACTTCAAATCGTTTATTCTGATTGACTATTAAATCTAAGAATTTACCTTACTTTAGTTCTATAATTGATGATGATAGTTGGTTATGGCACAACATTTTTGGCCCTTGAATTTTAGCAGTCTTAATTTTCTTTCTCGAAAAAATTGGGTTTCTAGTTTCCCTGCTATTGATATTCCTAAAAAATTTTGTGAAACTTATGTTTTGGGAAAGAAATATAGAGATGCCTTTCCTACAGGAAATTCATAGAAAGCTAAAAGGTCATTGGATTTGGTTCATTTAGATTTATGCTCAATAAAGGTACCTTTTAATGGTGGCAGTGGGTAGGTACTTTATTACTTTTATTGATGATTTTAGCAGAAAAGTATGGGTTTATTTTTTGCAACAAAAATCATATGCTTTTGACACTTTCAAAAAATTTGAGACTTATGTTGAAAAGCGAAGTAGATTCCAAATTAAAACTTTGAGAACTGATAGGGGTATAAAATATCTTATTTGTGATGAATTTTTTTAGAAAAGCATGGTATTAGGCATCAATTTATTGCTAGATGTACTCCATAGCAAAATGGAGTGGCAGAGAGGAAGAATAGAACAATTATGGACATGGTTAGATGCATGTTGAAATTTAAAAATTTTTCTAAAGAGTTTTGGGATGAAGCTGTTTCTTGTGCTATTTATGTTTTGAATATATGCCCCACTAGAGGTGTTATTAACAAAACTCTACAAGAAGCTTAGAGTAAACAAAAGCCTATTATTAAACAACTAAGGCTGTTTGGATGCATTGCATATGCCCATGTGCTAGATCATCTTAGAAAGAAACTTGATGACAACAGTGAAAAGTGTATCTTTATTAGCTACAATCAATTGTCACAAGCCTACAAGTTGTACAATCCAATAACAAAGAAGGAGATTATCAGTCGTGATATAACTTTTAATGAGCAAAAAGTTTAGGACTGGTCTTAGAATGATCAACAAGAGCCACTTTTCAATTTCAGTAATGTAGATCCTTATATTGAAGTACAGAATAAGCCTCAAATTAGTGATCTTTCATCTTCAGACTTGCCATCACCTCATGTAGAGTCCTATAGGCGTCATCACGCTAGCGCCAATTGTCTACTCGCTTATAGGATTATGTTCTTGGTAGTGATAATGATCCAACTGATGAAGATTTGGTGAATTTTGCTTTGTTTGCATATTGTGATCTAATGACCTTTGAAGAAACCTCTATGATGATAATTCGATTAAAGCTATGGATAATGAGATTTATGCAATTAAGAAGAATAATACAAGGCAACTTACTATTCTTCCTAGTGGTAAGAAACCAATTGGTGTGAAGTGGGTGTACAAGATAAAATACGAGCCTAATGGTGAGGTAAATCGCTTCAAGGCAAGATTAGTGGCTAAAGGTTATAAACAAAAGCCAAGTATTGAAAATAAAGTCTATAGATTGAGAAAAGCCTTGTTTGGATTGACACAAGCATCTAGAGTATGGTATACACACATTGATTCTTATTTTATTGAGCATGATTTTGAGAAATGTCCTTATGAGCATACTTTATATGTTAAATCTAATTCACATGGTGATATTTTTATTGTGTGTTTGTATGTTGATGATTTGACCTTTATTGGCAACAATCAAAAGTTGATTTCTGAGTCTAATGAGGCTATGATTGGTCACTTTTAAATGACAAATATGGGATTAATGTCTTATTTTCTTGGTATTGAAGTTGCTCAGACAAATGGTGGAATTTTTATTTTACAGAAAAAAGTATGTTGGTGATATTTTGAAAAGATTTAAAATGGACTAGTGCAATCCAATTTTGAATCTAATTGAGGAAAGGTTGAAGCTAGTAAAAGATGGTATATGTGATCTTGTGAATCCAACCTACTTTAAAAAGTTGGTAGGAAGCTTAGATATTTGACTTCCACTAGGCTAGATATTGTGTTTGGTGTTGGAATGATTAGCATATTCATAGAGACTTTGCACTAGTCTCACTTGCAAACTGCTAAACCGATTTTGCGATAAATTCAAGGTACGCAAAGTGATGATATTTTTGTATTCATCTTTTAACAGTATGGAACTTGTTGGCTATACAGATAGTGATTGGGTAGCCACTGAGATGTAAAAGAGTACTTCAAGCTATGTCTTTCATCTTGGCTTTAGTGCATTTTCTTGGTCTTCTAAGGAGCAGCATGCGGTAGTTTTTTCAACAATAAAGGTAAGATATATTGCAACAGAGAATACAGTTACTCAATCGTTTGATTGCGGTGAAAGCTCGGTGTTCTACAACACAAGTAAGATGCTCTTATAACAATATTTTGTGATAGCAAGTCAATTATTTCTTTGATGAATAATCCATATTTTCTTGGGAAAGACATCAAGTTTCACTTCATTTGTGGTTTGATAAATAACAAAGAGATTGAGCTTGAGTTTTGTCCCTCTAAAGATCAAGTTACTGATATTTTTACTAAGCCTTACAATGCGGATTCATTTTTTAAGCTGAAAAGATTGCTTGGTATGGTGAAGTTTGAAGAGTTTGACTTTATGGAGGCAATGTGGGCCAATTAAACCAAGCTCATGTAATTTAGAAAGTTTCCTAATTCTATTTAATAGTATCCTAATAATATTTGGAGTATTTTTTTGGTTATTCCTAATTTTAATAGGAGTGGGTAATTAGTTTCTTTATGTAATTAAATGTCATTTTCGATATAAGACTTTGAGTGAGTATTATATGTACAAGTGTATATAGAGAGAAATTTTCGTAAGCCAAGCCGTGAGATTGCCGCTGAATTGTAGTGTGAGAGAAATCGGCTTGTTTCAAGTCATTGATGTGCGTGAGGCCATCCAAAACAATTGTGAATTGTTGCCAAAGTGTTTTATAAGAAATTAAAGTTTTTTTCAAAGTTAATTAGTCTTAAGTCCTTTCAAAAGACACTTAATTATTATAGAGTCTAGATGCTAACAATTTTTAAGCTCAAGGGCAATTGGTTCTTTTATATTTTAAGCTTAAGTCTATTGTGATGCTGTGTCACCTTCATTTTTTTAATATGACAATAATACCCTATTTTTTCCTAAAGAGCGGCCCTTCTTTAGTCTTCCTTAATCTTCGAGAGCTTATGTTCCAATCCTTTTACAAAGCTATCTCAAACGTGGTTGTCCAAGAAAGTCTTTAATGATTACGCTTTTGCGTGCATGATCTTGACTCGCATCTTTAATTACAAGTTCTATTTGAAAAAGCATCCTTGACTCATCACCACTCATATATTGATGCTTGGGCACTATAATCATGTCGTTGCCACAAATGTTCGTAGCCAAAGATCTGTGGTAGACATGACCAATTTCTACAATCAGTGTGTAACACCCCGATCCAAATTAGGGATCATTAAGTCGTGGGTTATAAATTGGTGATCGAGACCTTAAATAACAGGGTCGGTTTCGACCCTGACACGTGGACTTTTAGTAATAATCCTGAAAACTCAGGACGATTGTACATCACTTTCATTGCAATTACCAACTTGTCGGTTCCATGATAATTATATGTTTTCACGTAGACCGCCGACCTTTAGTACAAGTACAAGATCATGGCATGTTTTACGAGGTTACAAGAAATTAGTGTAAAGATATCTACACTTAAGAAAATAATTAATTAATTTAAAATAATTAATTAATTAATATATGAAATTAATTATTAGTTAAAATAAATAGAAAATACACACATTAAAGGTGTATTGTGTGTATATGTATATGGTCAAGTGCATGTATGTATACAAGTGTATACATAAGATAATTAATTAACTACATATATATATATATGTACATTATATGAAGGCATGCCATTGTCCAAGGTGTAATAAGAGTGTGTGTGTCTCAAGTGAGATGGAGTGTGTGAGTGTAATATTAAATATATATATATATATATAAACAACAACACCACATACACACACACATGGCCAAATCATGGCCTGCCCCAAACAGTAACCTGAAGAGCACTCGTTTGAGTTGCTGCAACAAGCAAGAGGAAGGCTAGTTGGTGGGGCAATCAGATCTTGCAATAATTAAGTGTATACTTATATACACATATAGATACATAGCATACACACGACATATATATATATATATAAACAACAACACCACATACACATACACATGGCCAAATCATGGCCTGCCCCAAACAGTAACCTGAAGAGCACTCGTTTGAGTTGCTGCAACAAGCAAGAGGAAGGCTAGTTGGTTGGGCAATCAGATCTTGCAATAATTAAGTGTATACTTATATACACATATAGATACATAGCATACACACGACATACACACCATTCAGTCACTGAGAGGGAGAGAGAAAAGTTTCTGAGAAGAATGAGGGAGGATCAGAAGGGTAGAGGATCAACAATCACAACCCAAAAAGGTGAGAATACATGAAACTATCATTTTTCTCTCTCTAGAATTTTTTTGCGCATAGACTGTTTTAAGCTTTGATAAATATATGCATGATGTTTAGAGAATATTTGAACCAAGAAAAGCATGAAACTTGGCCATCAAAACAATCAGAAACAACAGCCATACACCAAACCTCCATTGTTGAGCTTGGTGAGAGCAGGTCTGAAACCATCGAAACCAAACCCTATTTAGTTGGTTGGGACCTCAAGTAGACCCTAAGTGCATTCCAAAAACCTTAATACGCGACCAAAAATCACGAGGGAAGGTCACTAAAAGTCGAGGTGCAGGTTCGGGTCTTGAAGACCAATCTTAAAAATCGACCACCAAAATTAATTTTGAGAATAGGGATTGAATCCCCATTCCATAAGGGTCACACAAAACCAGGTTCCATAAAAAATGGTGGTGAATTGAGGGTTTACTAGTCAGTTACAGGTTCGGCTATTTCTCCATGGACTGAACATATGAGCTCATTTTGAACTCCCAAACGAATGCCAAAAGGATCCTTAGCGTTCCAGAAATGGATTAGGTTAAAAATAGTGGAGGTTGAGTGAACCAAAACACACAAAAATGGAAGGAAAGAAATTTGGATATTAGGGTAACAGTGGGTAGTCCATGGGGAAGACGACCGAGTTAACTCGCAACTCGTTTTAAAAGAGTGGGTCGACTCGTACACGTGGCAGCACATAAAGCTGCCACCAAATAAATGAGACTACGGCATTTTTGGCTTAAGGGTTTTAAAACCCTGACCTCCCCTGTTTGGTTACGCATATATGGCCTAATTTGATGAACTACACACGAACAGGGACAGCTTGTTCGGGTTTAAGGCTGTTTATCTGCCGTTTGGTTTAAGAAAACAAGGAAAAATAAAAAAAGGCACAAGCCCTGAGGTTCGAACCCCTAACCCACGCACCCAAACCAACCCCTCTTTCCACTCGGCCACGCGCACGCATGTGCATATAAATGGCCGAAATATATATATATATATATATAAAATAAAATCAACAAAAAAATAAAATAAAACGGGGCAACTGCACCTAATGGGATTCGAACCAAGGCTGTTTTGGAGGGGAGGTGACACGCTGGCCAACGTGCCACCAATACGCAATCGTCCTTATATGCAACTTAAATATGTATATATAATACTTACTAAATTTAATTTAATTAAATTAAATAGTCAAAAAAATGCTTGTTGTCTAAATTTAACAAGTTATAGGTGTATTCTTACTATCTCGGACCTCCTGAGTCCAATGGTGAGGTCCACGACACGAGATGAGGTCCTAAAAAAAAAAATTTAAGACCCGTAAAAATGCCAAAATGACCAAAATACCCCTGCGCCATAAATAAGTCAAACAAGGTCCAAATTAAATGAACAAATTGTAGATTTTGACTATTTTGGACATTCTAAACCTAATAGTGGAATCCGTTTCACGAGATGGGATCCCAAAAAATTTAGACACGTTAAGGTATAAATTACCAAATCGCCCCTAGTACCCCGAAGGCCAAATCAAAACCCGAGGAAGCCTAAATTGACTTTCTTCGACGTTCCGGACTCAATGGTAGAGTCTATTCGGCCAAAAGAAGTGTCGAAAATAAAAAGACATAAAATTTGATGAATAGCATCAGTTAGGTGGCTATGAACTAAAACACTTACCGAAGTACTAAACTAAGGCTCGTACGTGATAATGAAATGCAGAAAGACCCGACACGTAAACATGTGAAGAAATTAAAATTAAATTAAAGTTAATGGAGCTACCAGAAGAGTATACCTTAAAAATATAATGCCTAAGATTTAAGTTAGGATTTAATACGATAGAAGCATCAGTTAAGAAGCATCAGTAGGAGATGTTTGAAGTGAATGTGAAGTTAATAGACTATTATGAATTGTTCTTAGGAACTACAAAGGAAAGGGAAAGGGAAAGGCACATCAATAGCGCCAACCCAGACGTATAAGGTGAGTAACCTTGCATTTGAAGTGAAAATTTAATTCCACAGATTTTAATGATGTTTTAAATATCAAATTCAGTTTTTATACGATTCCCATTTTAAATTATTCTATTATGACATGCTCAGTAATTTTTTTTATATATAGTTCATTTCTTCAAAATATTTAGCATGCTTAAATAAAATGTCAATTTTCTTAAATATTTTGAATTTGATTATTCCAAGTATTTGAAGATCCTAGTATGAAATCATGAACGTCATGCTTTAAATACTCATGAAAAGTATCTATTTGAAGAAACCATGTAATAAATGTTTTACAAGATAACAATGAAATGCCACATAGTCAGGATTTTGGGTCTCTTCGGAACTCAATTGCCCTGTCGTGTGAAATGTCGCATAGTCAGGATTTTGGGTTTCTTCGGAACTCAATTGCCCTGTCGTGTGAAATGCCCGGTAGCAGGATCTAATCTCCAAGGCAAATGATATCGTCAGCATTGATAGTAAAATGGGAGTCTAGTTCGAAATAGATTCCACCTAATTAAAAAGAAAAGATGACAAATGTTTTTGGAAATGGAAGCAGGTTTTACCCCCATTTTCCTATGCATGATTATATATTTTGAAGTAACACTTTTGGAAATGGAAGCAGGTTTTTACCTCCATTTTATTATACATGTTTATATATTTTGCAGTGCATATACTCTATTTGAAGAAATATATGTTTAGCTTGAATACTTTAAATGTTTCAAAGCTATCTGTTATGAAGAATGCATATGCTCTATGTTCAAAGTATACGAGCAATTGGCAGTGAGTATTTTACAAACTCTCACGTGCGAACCACTGCCAATTGAAACCCCATGACAAATGCAAGAATTACTCATTGGGCTTCTCGAAGCTCACCCCATTCTCTAACATTTTTCAGGTACTAACGATGAGTGGGAGCCGTGCTCCATTTTGGGATAATGACTAATGGCTGTATAGGATTATGGACTTTTGGAAGTAATAGAATCTGTAGTTGGATGGATTATGATATAATAGACTTTGGACAATATGTACTTAAGCCCTAGAGGCATTCGAATATGTAATATGTATAAAACCTTAGAACTTTTAATTATGCTCTGAATGTATTATCATGTGTACCACTATGAAGAGCGGCAGTACCGGGCGGATGTGCGAAAGTTTTAAATAAGAAAAAAAAAAGTTTTTCACGCTTCCGCAACCACAAGCCGCACCGCCGTCCAATACTACTACTTATGTGAGCCTTGCCCTAAGGCCTCTAGGCCGAAGGATGGCGGTCGTGATATGAGATCCGCATAGGGTGGGTTTCAGGTCGTGACACAGTGTAAGAGTATTTGTAAAGACATGAAAATTTAGGGTGAATTTTTTTTTTATAAGGTATTGGCTGTAACACTCTGACCAAAGGACTCTGTGACATAAATGATCCGAACAGTAAGCCATAACGGGATTATTTTTCGAAGGAATAAATCAAATCTAGAACACAAATGATAAATGTTCAAAAAATAATTAACGCAGTCAACCGAGTGCCGGGACAAATAAATGGGACTGATACGAATCATAGTTACAAGAATAAAAATAAAAATGACATAAGATGCGAACGGACACCCAAAGATGGTAAAACAAATAATACTGATATTGAGCCGGCTTTATGCCAACTTTATTGACATTCATAATTAATATATGAAAAATAAAATAAAATAAAATAAAAATATGCATAATAGTATATATGAAAAATAAAATGTAAAGTATGGTATATATATATATATATATATGTGGTAGAAAATGAATAAAAGAAAAGAAAAGTGAGGGAAGAGGGGCGGTGCAAGTCGCGGGTGAGGGAGAACAGCAGAACAGGGGAGAAGGAAAGGGAGAAGAAAAGAGAGAAAGAAAAAGGAAGGAAAAGAGAAAAAGAGAAAGAGGGAGAGGGAAGAGAAGAAGCAGAAGCGGCGGTGGTCGCAAGAGGGATCGAGGCAAGGGGGCGACGGAGTGCGATGGGTTTTGGATTTCCAGGGGCGATTGGGGCTGTGTGTTGCAGATTGGAGGGACGCGAAGCAGCAGCGATGGGTTGGGACGGATCTATCGAGGAGTCATCGCTGAGTTGATCTCTCAACTCTGTACCGAACATCGCAAGAAGGGAAGCAGCAGTTGGCGAAATCCCTTGTTCTGATCAAGGCAAATGGGTTTCGCGATGGTCGACAGAGGATGATGGCACGGTTGTATTGGCATGGATGGAGCTGAACTTGAGATTGAATTTGAGCAGTAATCAAAGCTGCTGATTTGGGAAAACGTTGCACCGTAATCTGATTCGAACAGGGGTATGTGAATGTATACATGTGTGTGTGTGTGTTAGTGTAGCAGTGTAGCGATGTGGAACAGGAGAATGGGTTACGATGGCTGTCATGGATGTTGAGGGTTCGTATTGGTAGATGTTGCGGCTGTGAGATTCCTTGTCCTGCCGCTCCAATAGCGAACAGGGGATTATTACTACAGTTGCGATGGGGGGTAATAACGGAGCCACAGACCGGAATAGGGAAAACTTCTGATAATTCAGTTTTTGAACTGAGTACAGAGTGTATGTCTGTATAGCGTTGAATTGGAAGGAAATGTGCAGCAGTGTAGCAGCAGAACTGCTGTCCGACCATGGAGCAACAGATTTAGGTGTATATGTATATATGTGTAGCGTCAGGTGGTAAGTATAGATCTGTATATATATATATATATATATATATATATATTTGTGTAGTGTAGTGTTTGTGTAGTATGTTGGTGAAAGAGGATTTTGTCGTGAAGGTTTGGTAAAGTTGTGATTATGGCAATGACCTTGAGTTGGTCTTGGCGAACAGGGGTTGATGTTGGTGTTACAGGGGTGCAGCATATATATATTTATATGTGTGGATGTCGGTTGGATTGTCTTAGATTGGATTGAGGCGTGATGTGATGATTGAACTTGTGGGTGTTTTGATGATTGAACTTGTGGGTGTTCTGATGACATTGTAAGGGAGATTACAACAGTTTGGATTGAGGCATGGTCTCATAGGCGTAATTTGGATGTGTGAAATTGTTGTTGTTTGAATTTTATGTATGTTTAAATTGAGAATCAAATTGGGAGTGAGGACTTTACTGGTTTTGTGCCAATATATTGTGGGGGTTGGTTTTGTGCTAGTACATTATAAGGAACCACCGTGTAAGGAGATACTTGGATATTCTACTGAAAAACCTAGCTGTTGATGGAGTTGGTTATCAGAATTGCATTTTGAACTGGTCTGGGCCAAATTGACTGGATGTTACTGATTTCTTTCATGGTTCTAACATGGTTGATGTTCTGTTATCCATATGATTGGAAAGTTCACAGGAGAAGTTGCTAAAGGATATTGGGCAGGGTTATGCAATGAAACTGATATGGCATACAACACCAATCAGCATAATAACATCACTTCCTTGTTAGAAGTAGTTGGCAGCTCATGACAAGGGCTTTTAAAGAATCCAGAGACCTGCAATTAGTTGTTCAGTACTCTTTAAGAAAATAGAGGAACTTGAGAATGACAGTAAGTAATACAATAGTTGAGGACTCTACAACAGAAAACTAGACAGTAACCTGATGAGAGGAAGGGAAAGTTCTTCAATATTTGATGGATGGGATGATAAGATGGATGGGATGATAAGATGGATGGGATGATAAAGGGATAGAATCTGTCAGGATCATCATCTGCTTGAGGGAAAAAGGCTGAAGAAGCTAATGAAACTGGATTTAAAATGGTTGGCCGACTCGATCAACCTGCCGGTGTGTTTTCTTCAACTTCTAAATCGTGGACTAAAGATTAACCTCAAACTCTCTAAACAGCTACAGTAGGAGGACTGAGGCATTCATCAGTTGAGTGGACTACTTAATGGACACAGCTTAGTAGGGTTGTGACCAACCCTATCAGGTATGATATTTTACTAATGTGAGAAATGAGGTTAAGCTTAGGAGTATTTGATAAGATGATTGAATGTTCTCTATGCTTAATTGCTATTAGGAAATCACTTAGAATTTGATTGTCTTGATAGTCCTAGATTGGTTGTTTGTGCAATTATGTATTTCTTTGAATTGTTAGGAAATTTGTTTGAATGAGAAGTATGGTATTTTGCTAAGTAAGAAATAGAATTGAGTTTAGGGGTAATTGCCATATTGTTTGATTGGTTCTATGCCTGTGTGATTCTTATTATCTTCCTGGATGTTTGATTGAACGATAGATGTGAGCCATGACTATACGTGTAATTCATATGTTATCATTGTGTGTAATTTATGGAATTGTCAAGATGATGAATGTGAAAACCGAGCATGTGATCAAATGGATTGTTCATGATATGTAGACTTGTGGATTGAGTTGTGTGATTTGATTATTGCTTTAAGTAGAATATGCATAACTTAAAGCATGCTTCATGTATTGATAAATTATTTCGTTAAGATCACATCATTGTATGGTGGAATCAGGGCATATTGGCATAGTGTGATTCCTTAAAAGCATAGTGTGAGTTGAGCACGTAGTGCTATGCATTATGAGGGTGCAGATCCTGTGGTGAAAAACCCAAAATCGGCCATTAGGTACTTGCATGCCTGACGGGTTCCAGACCGTGAAGCGAGACATATATTAGTACTCGAGCTATCGAGGAAGGACCGTAAGACGAGACATGGTGGCATAGAGTTGCATAGGTGTGTCATGCATACTGTTCAAATGCTGCATTGATGATATTGAATGTTATGTAGATATAACTGTACACTTGCACATGCCACGCCCTTAATTTTGTTTCCTGCATTAGTATTATATCATACCAGCATGTTGGCGCTGACCCATTCATGGGCACAGGTTTTAGATAAAGCTCCTGGTACGTGGGACTCGAAGAGGTCTTGGAGAAAGGAGAGGAAATGAAATTTGGAAAAGTATTTAGCACTTGGAGTATACTTTTGTAATATAGGGGCTTAAGCCCAAACTGTATATAGGAGATAACCATTGAGTGTATCTTATATGTATGTATGTTAAAGAAAAAGAATGCGTGTTTAATTTTCATGAATGGTGGCCATCGAGTGAGGATGGATTGTGATGTGTTTGTATATATATGATGTATTGTGATTATCAGGGGGAAAAAGGCCCGAAAAAACAGAGGAGGTTCTGTCAAAATTTTTTGAAAACTTAAAGGATTGTTAAGTGTGTAAAACACCCTGGTTATTATGAAAACAAGAGGCAAAGCCCTATGGATTGTACAGAACAGGGAATTTGGTTAGTGTTGGGAATGTCTTTGATTGTACTTTATTTTGTTATTATTTTATTTTCTCTTGTCTCGTTACTCGCGCCTCAGATTCGTTGGAATTCGGGGCGTGACAGTATTAAGCTGTAATTGAAGAGGAAAATCTCACCGCATGTGCTTGGAAGGAGATTCCACCAAACAAGAAGGATAAGGCCAAGCTTGATGGGATGTATGAGTGCATACTATGTGATTTTTGCAACACATCATGTCTGAGTTATTAGTGGAACCCTGAGTCTTATCTTAGTCCTGCTACTCTACTCTACGCCAATCAATTCAATCCAATAGATGACATGATGTAGGACAGATTTGGTACCTTAAAATAAGAAAATTTATTTTAGAGTTATATTTGGATTGTTTAGTTTATAATTTTAATTTATTCCTAATTTATTTAGTTTCCTTGTTTTATTACAATTAGAATAGGAAATATAGGAATTGGTAGTTTCCTATTCAAATTACTAGTCTTTATTGTAGTAGGCTTAGTATAAAAATAGGAGTTTTGATTTCCTAGTCAAAATATAAGTATTCTAGCACTATAAATACGATGTAATATGTCTTTATGGTTATGTTTTTTTTATCAATAAATATTAATTACAAATTTTGGAGAATTATTTTCTCTTGTTGGGTGAGGAGTCCCCCTGTCCCTTTGTTACTAAGGAATTCAACGTGTTCAATTCTTTTTCCACATTTCCGTTCCGCATTATTTTGATGGTAATTTTTATTTTGAAGATGATTGGGTTTATGATTTAGATAATTGTCTTAATGATTTGAGACTTTCCGAAGAAAAAGAATATTATTGGGCAGAAGATAAACTCATTGGATTCGAAAAAATATGGTGACTTGATTTATAGAGGCATGAAAAATTACAACGTAAAAAGTGTATTCGTTCATGGCCAAGAATGATGAACTTGTTGATGATTAGATTTTTGCCTAGAAATTATTTTAGAACATAAATACAGGTCGACATGGGAAAAAACCAAGAAAAAAACACAAGTAAAATATGAAATTATTGAAGTGACTTTAATTGATAAGGATGCATATATTGAACCATTAAAAAAAGTCAACGTTCTTGTAGAAGACCCTCCTATCATAGGAGATACAGATCAAGTTATTTCATCCATTAAAGATGATCACAAGGAGTCAATAGAAAATAAATTTGAATTTATTTTTATTGATGTTGCTGAAACAATTTATGTAGATGATAAAGAAGAGGAATTACTTGAAAATTTTATGGTAGAGAATGATGAAATCCCGATGGAAATAATCAATGCTAAAGATGAAGATGAACTTGAACTTGTGAAAAATGATTATAATGCTTCCAAGAAGATTGAAATTATGGTGGAATAGGAAGATAATTTTTGTTTTGATGCATGAACATTATATTCATCAAAAGAAGAGCCTAGAGTTACAGACTTCATAAAAGATGTGGTAGTAGAAATTTTGAGTCTTCAATTGTCCTTGAAAAGATTCAATCGTCATTACCGAGTTATGGACGAGTTCGTGGTTGTATACATCCAGTTAACTCAAGGACGAGTTGTTTTCAAGTAGAAGAGACTGATGTAAGACAAATATGGGATCTTAAAACAAGGAAAGTTATTTTAGAGTTGTATTTGGATTGTTTAGTCTCCAATTTTAATTTATTCCTAATTTCTTTAGTTTCCTTGTTTTATTATAATTAGAATATGAAATATAGGAATTAGTAATTTCCTATTCGAATTACTAATCTTTATTGTAGTGGGATTAGTATAAAAATAAGAGTTTTGGTTTCTTAGTCAAAATAGGAGTATTTTAGCACTATAAATATGGTGTAATAGGTCTTTATGGTTATATTTTGTCATCAATAATAAATAATTATGAATTTTGAAGAATTATTTTCTCTTGTTGGGTGAGGAGTCCCCATGTTAGTTTGTTACTAAGGAATTCGACATATTCGATTGTCCTTTCTACGTTTCTACATCATTCACTGATATAGGACAAAATTGGTACCTTAAATAAGAAAAGTTATTTTAGAGTTGTATTTGGATTGTTTAGTTTCCAATTTTAATTTATTCCTAATTTATTTAGTTTCCTTGTTTTATTAGAATTAGAATAGGAAATATAGGAAGTAGTAGTTTCCTATTCGAATTTCTAGTCTTTATTGTAGTAGGATCAGTATAAAAATAGGAGTTTTAGTTTCCTAGTCAAAATATGAGTATTCTAGCACTCTAAATATGATGTAATATGTCTTTATGGTTATTTTTTTTATCAATAAATATTAATTACGAATTTTGGAGAATTATTTTTTCTTTTTAGGTGAGGAGTCTCTATGTTACTTTGTTACTAAGGAATTCCACGTGTTTGATTCCCCTTGCCATGTTTTTGTGCCGTATTATTTGGTATCAGAGCGAGAATTTTCCTGGCTTGATGGAAATTAATAGAGACAGAATCAAAAATCTCATTGACATTCGTCGTGGGATGGAGGCTATTTCACGACCCGAAACCCACCCTGTGCGGATCTGGCATCGCGACTCCCGGTCCAACCCGACGGCCGAACCCTATTTTCCCTTTTCACTTTAACTCGACATTCATATGTCAATTAGTTAACATGCAATCAGAATTTAAATATGCAGCGGAAGACTTGAATAAAATTTCATTCATTATAACACTAAAGTTCATATAGTTTTACAGACCCCAAAGATTTCCAAATATAATTATCCTTAGGACGTGGAGTGATGGGAGAACATAGGACAAGCACTATACTTTACTACCAAAATAATCCCTGCAGTACATCATCTACAACCACCCTACGCCTATTCGGGATTTCAATCCCTACTTCAAGGTGGGGCATCGTTACCTGTAAAATGTTGTGTAGTATCTGATGAGTTATGAAAACTCAGTAAGTATTCCTTTACTTTATCAATGACAAGTCAACATGAAGGAGTCTAAAATCAAGATACATATGTTATAGCAACATGATAACCCAACAAGATGATATAATGTCAACAACAGTAAGTTACATCACGTGATAATGGCAATGACAATTAGATGCAATGATGTGCAATGATATATATACACGTATACGTAGAACTCAACATACCCTTTTGCAAACAGGTCTCTCCCCTTACTTGCTCATGTATACCCAGTCTACAGTAGGACTCAACATGCCCTTTTACAAACAGATCTCTCTATCTGCCTTGCTCATGCACACCCAGCCTACAACTTTCAGTAGAATCCAGCCATACCTTTTTGTAATCAAAACTACCCGTCTTACTTGCTCATGTAGACCCGACCTACTTCTCATAATAATAGTGGATTGTAGTTATTCAATGATGTATGGAATGCTCATGACTCTCATTAGAGTATAATATATGTTTGTCCATCATTCAGGCATCATAAACCAAATCGTATAATAATCACATGCTCAAACATAGCATTGAATCCAATAATATTTACGAACTAGAACAAGCATCAATGTAACTCAATAACATCTGATGGCATAACACAATACAGAAATAAAAAGCAACACATGCATAACACAGTTAGGTCTTTTCCACGTACAGAGATCAAATCTTACTTACCTCAAATCGTGATCCTAGATCAGTATCCCATGAGTTTGCCTTTCCTTTTCAAGCTCCCTATATGTTAGTAGATCCGTCTCAGAATTAATGCTATTCATCAAATTTTATTCATTGTTATCATAAGTATCTCCATCACTAATTTAGACTTTACCATTGGGTCCGGAATGCCGAAGAAAGTCGGTTTAGGCTTTCGCGGAATTCATTTAGACATCTGTACTAAAAAGGGCAAAATGGTCATTTTGTACTTTTACGGGTTGTTACTTCTTGAGACCTCTTTTTGTAAATCGAACTCCACGGATGAGTCCAGAATGCTCGAAATAATAAAATTTCACTATTCTTTTATTTTAATCGGAGTCTGTTTGACTACTTTTTGACTCTGTGGCATTTTTGTAATTTTTTCATCATTTTAAATTAATTAATTAAATTAATGTTTAATTAATATTTTATTCTGAGGGGTCAAATCGTAATAACTAAAAGTTTAGGGTCAAATTTTGATTTTCATAACTTCTAGGTCTAATTGCAATTTCAAAAAAATCCTATCCTAATTAAAGATAGTCAAACAGTGAATAGTGACAGAATAGGGATAGGATATCTCTATTCCTATTTCAATTTCAATTTTAATTTCTTAACCCCGTAGCCAAACACTCCTAATTCTAATTTTAAAACTTTTTAAACTTAATCAATACTGCGTCGTTTGGCTTACCTGTTTCTGTGTTCGGTCGGGTCCCGATCCGGATCCGACCCATAACGCGAACCCAAACCCTAAACAACACAGTCTTCTTCCCCATTTTTTCGGTGAGTCACTGGTAGGTTTCTGTCATCATTTTCGGTAACGGCGACCTAACTTTGGTCGAATTTCAAGGGTTTTTAAATGCCATTTTTTTCTAATTTCTATGTAGATCTCATTTCCAACATTAGTTTTTAATTTAATCAACCAAATCTTCACGAAATTGAGGAAACCCGAAGCTCCGGTGACCTGAAAATTTCCATTTTTGAACCTTTTCTTGTACTATTTTAGTCTAACTAAAACTCTACTTTGTTTTTGCACCACTGAGGATCAGTTCCTCATGGTTGAAGTCGAGTTTGATGCATAAAATCTCGTGTTTTGATTTTTATTCTTTCAACCTACAACTAGCTTGTTCTCTCTCGTTTTTAAACTATTTTAGCTGATTCTTTTTACAATATTCTCCATATTGCATGCTCTTTAAAACCCTATAATTAAAATCAAATGAAATTTCTTAAATCTTAAAAACGGAACAAAACCCACTCACCTTATTTTTCTGGTTTTTCTCTTGGTACAGGTTCCTCCCTTCACTTCTGGTTTCTTCTACTCCTTCTCAGTTCCCTTTGATTTTCTTTCTTTTCTATTTTCTATCCAACATCCCACATATGGATATAATATATAAACACACACACCAATCGCCTTAAATCTCTTTCCCTTCTCTCTCTCTCTATCCCTTCACCTGCAGCCTTCCTTGACTTCCCACTTCTGCCCATTTAATTTCTCTTTTTCTCTTTTCAGAAGGCAACTTTGCATTCAATGTTGTGGAGATATTTGATGATATATATACACACACACATACGTTATGTCAACACACACACCAGCACACACTTGCACACACACACACTCTCAACCGACACACACAACTAACACACATTTACTGCATGCTGCCTCTCACTTTTATTTTAGCATATATATATATATATATATATATATATATATATATATATATCCATATATATACATATAAATCCATTTTAAATTATGTATATATACACTGATATTGAATAGGCTATGCATATGAGTATACGTATACATGCATGGAAATGCGTGTGTGCACGGATTGCGAGGTATAGTTCTGAGTTGCTTGGGCGTCGCCCGTACTGACTACTCAAAATAAACCGTTCACTTTCAAGATCACTCAGTCTAATGAAATAAAATGACACAGAGCTTAACCAGCTCGGTTTCCAATTGATAGTACTCCACCCGACCCGGTCTACCTCGGTATGCGTGCTAACCCAGGTCAGGGTATTATAGGCTATATGGGTGACAATTTACGACCACGGGCAACAGTTAGCACAGATCAACGATCAACTTGGTGCTACACAACAGAAGCTCATACGACTCAAATTTATGCCCCTAGAGATCTTACAGTCGACAGGAATTGCGATGGTGGATTTTCCCAAGGCCATCTTGAAGACAAAGTTATTTCTAATTATGAAAGACTTCTTAATTTGATTGTAATTTTATTTTGAAGACTTTCATGACTGGGTTTATGATTTAGATGATTGTCTTAATAATTTGAGACTTTCAGAATGAAAAGAATATATTTAGGAAGAAGATAAACTCATCGGATTTGCAAAATGATAGTGGATTGATTTATAGAGGTATAGACAATTGCAAAGAAAAATATGCATTCGTTCATGGCCAAGAATGATGAGTTTGTTGATGAATAGATTTTTGTTAAGAAATTATTTACAGATTTTAGAAGATAAATATAGGCCATCATGGGAAAGCACCATGAAACAAGCACAAGTAAAATTTGAAATTGTTGAAGTAATTTTGACTGATAAGGTTGCACATATTGAACCGTTTAAAGAAATCAATGTTCTTGTAGAAGACCCTCTTATCATAAGAGATGCAGATCAAGTTATTACATCCATTAAAGATGACCACAAGGAGTCAATAAAAAATAAAGTTGAATTTATTTCTATTGATGTTGCTGAAACAATTGGTGCGAATGATAAAGAAGAGGAATTGCTTGAAAATTCTATTATGGAGAAAGAATAACAAAAATTCAGATTTAATAAATTCCATAAATTCTTTTATGAAAGGGAAAGCAGAAATTCCCATGGAGATAGTTAACAATACAAATAAGAAGGAGCCTGAATTTGCAAAAAAAAATTAGATCAAGAAGATAATTTTTGTTTTATTACAGGAACATTATTATCATCAGAAAAAGGGCATAGGGTTACAAACTTCATGAAAGATCTAGTAAATGAAATTTTTGAGTCTTTAATTGTTCTTGAAAAGATTCAACACAAGTTCATGGTTGCATAAACGAGTTATTTTCAAGTGGGAGAGATTGATGTATGACAAATTTGGTACCTTAAAATAAGAAAAGTTATTTTAGAGTTGTATTACGATTGTTTAATTTTCAACTTTAATTTATTCCTAATTTATTTAGTTTTCTTGTTTATTAGAATTAGATTAAGAAATATGGGAATTAGTAATTTCCTATTCAAATTACTAGTTTTTATTGTAGTAGGATTAATATAAAAATATGAGTTTTGGTTTTCTAGTCAAAATAGGAGTATTCTAGCACTATAAATATAATGTAATATGTCTTTATGGTTATGTTTTTTATCAAAAAATATTACTGACAAATTTTGGAGAATTATTTTCTATTATTGACTGAGGAGTCCCTATGTTCTTTGTTACTAATGAATTCGACATGTTCGATCCTCATTTCACATTTTCATTCCGCATCGGACATACTCTTATTCTTTTAGTGTTTCAATGGATGCGTTGCAGCGTTCCAAGCACCATAAGAAGGATTGTGTCTCTCTTTGATCCAATATGATCCTAAAGTTTGGTTGTTAAAAAAATCAAAGAAATCAATTTGATTCAACTATGAAATTTTATAGTTTTACAATTAGTGTATTTTTTTAATAATTCGTGCTTTAAATACTGGTTTTTTTTTTGTACAATTTTCCACAACCTTAAAAGTTAGTTTGGACCATCCAATATGTGGTGAAGGAATATTTTCAATTTTTAGAAAATTGTGAATTTTTTACAGTTTTAGAAATGTAAAATTTTACACTTTTGGTTGGGACTACACTTTTTAACGCAAAGGTCCAAATTTTACAATGTTGCTGACGAGATTTTACACTTCTGGAATGATTTTTTTCTTCAGATTTTCATATTAAATATGGATCTTGTTTGATAGATCTCGATGTTTCGATCTAAATACATGTTTTTTTATTAAAAATAGATTTATAAATTTCAAGTTATTAAACTTTAAAGTTTTGAAAAAAAATGTGGTTGTTCCTTATTTCACAGAATACGGTGCTCCAAGCGACGCGCTTGTCTTTTGAAGAATGAATTGATTTAGAAATGTAAAAGTATTTTAGTCATTGAATGTTAGAAGGACGACTTGGTGGGTTATTATGCTTAGACTAAGACCTTATGATAATTTTTGTACTTTTAGTGGACTCCTCACTAAAAGATCCTTTTTTTTATTGATTCCAGAACAAGAATCCTTCAAGTTTTGTGTTCAAAGACCAAGAACGAAAAAAGAGATGGGAAAAACTAGTGATAGTGATTATGTTCTGATAGATTGGTTGATTAAAAGTATTAGTTAATACAACTTTGTGTTCGACAACATATGAACCAGCCAAATGGTTGCATTGTTGTTTTATCCTCTTATAACTCAATTCCGATTTAGATCATCTCCATTTCATTTTTCTGTCCATTCCCTTTTCATTCTAAATTTTATCCCATGTGATATCGTCTCATTTATTTTAATAATTATTTATAAAATTGGATCTCATATTACGTGAGAGAGAAAATTGAATGAAAGAAAATTGAGAGAAAAAATGGAATTGAAAGGAGTCTGATCCTATAATTCATAAAGAAAACATAAAAGATACAGAACAAATGTATATAATTACATAGAAATAGAATATAAAGTTTGATCAATACATGGAGATTTGTGAGTTGCAATGGACACGAGTCTAGTTATGTCAAGACTCAAAAAACTCTTGAATCGAGCTAGTCACTAGGAATTTAGAAATCCTCCAGCTGTTCTGGTCGCCCATCAACATAATCCAAGAGTCCTTCACCTTCTTTATCACCGTAGGATTCAATGAGGGGTGGCGATATCTGGCCAAACACAACCATTGCCACGAAGAGTATAGTTGTAGAGAGGAAGAGAGGCCAAAAGTAGGAGAGAATGGTGACAAACTGGGGCGCCACAACAAAGACAGAGGCTAGGATTAGTGAAACAAGGATTGATATGCCAAACTCGTACTTGTACTGCAAAAGCTTTTCAGAGATTTCCATTGCCTCTTGAGTCTGAATCACAAACTCCGGATAGGTTTATAAAGGGCCTTTTGACAGTAGGAAAAAAGAAAGGGATAGAGGGTTTATGATTATCTTTCTTTCCAAATATTCTTTATTGAAGATGTTGTGTTGCAACAATCTTGTTTCCCAAACTATCCTCTTTTCGTTTGCATTTTTTAATCTCTGTAATTACTTAAATACCCTGCTCTAGTAAGTATAAATGACAGAATGCTTAATAGCAAAACCAAGGATAGAAATGTACAATTAACAAGAGGGTGTATGTGCTTTGTCCCTTGTTATGGTTCGTCGGTTGCGTTATCCCTCAATTATAAGTAGCTTTTTTTCAATAGTAAAGGAAGATTAGGATGAAGGAAAGGAAGGTATAGCATTCTTTTTCTTCTTTGTAGTTATGGATCTGTGGAAGCAATTAGCAAATCAAATAAGAAATGAGAGTGATCATCTTGGCCGAGTTTGTTTCTTGTTTCTTGGGTTTTCACCGATGGAAACTATATAGAATGTCTCTCTCATTAATTAGGTCTTTCTAGCCTATATGCCTATGCCTATGCCTATGCCTAACATTTTGTCTGCCGTCGACTAAATAATTGATATTGCACACCCAAGTAAAAATATGTGATCATAGCATTTCACTTTCGGTAGCGGTTGAAGTGAATTTTATTCATCCACGCCATTGACTTACAAGACCATGTTTCTATCATTTTCTGCCTAAACTCGTGACACTTATACCCAATATAAGTTGTTTTATGATTTTTCTATTCTTTATATTAATTTATATTTTTTCTAATTTTAAATCAAACACAAAATAACATCTCTCTTTCCTCTATTTTTTTTACCAAATTCCTCTGTCGAAGCAGGATGTTAAAGTTGATTCTGCTCGAACTGTTTAGCCTTTTTAGACGTATGGGTACGACGCCCAATTCATAAAACCCACAAACAGCAGACGGGCTTGATCCGTGGCTCATACCTATCTGCCACCTGGCTCCAGGCCCTTTTGCCACATAATTCCTTTATCTACTAAGGTCCACCAAAACTCTTTTAAGACTACATCTATAATAAGAAATTAAATGGGTAGAAAGAAAATTGAAAAAACATGATATAAATTTTATTACAGCAACAATATAGACATAAAAGTAGAGTAGGATAATAGTAGATAAATAAAAGGAAAAAGTTCTACCTGTGAATCAAATAAGAGGCTTGGATTATACTAATAAAATTTAGGAAAATATATTTAAAAATTTTTTTACAATCTAAAAAGTTTATGAAATATTTTTTCTATCTAAAAGATTCAAAATGAAACTTTTAATACAAAAAATTTCAATTGTTAACTTCCATCTTAACACCGTTAAAAAATATTATTAATTAGATAAAAACAATCTTCAAGATATATTTAAAAAAAATACTAAATAATAGATACAATAAATTTTTCAATCTAAAAAAATAATTTAACATTTTTTATTTATCTAGAATACCTAAAAAATAAATCTTTACTTTATAAAATGTTATGATTTTTTAGGATTGAAAATTTTATTTTTTATATTTTTTAGTATTTTTTTTTTAAATGTGTTTTGAAAGTTATTATAATATAATCAGCAATATTTTTAACGGTCTTAAGATGGAAGTTAATAATTGGACCTTTTTATATTAAAAGTTTTTTTTTGAACTTTTTAAATAGAAAAAATATATCATAAATTGTTTAGGTTAAAAATTTTATTTATGGACCTTTTAATAATTTTTCCTAAAATTTAACGTTGGAAGGAAATATAATTAATGTGGTTATTAAGACTAGCGTTTAAAGCGCAGCTTTTGGAATATATAGATAGAATAATTGGAAGATATATGAAAGAGAAAAAATATTGTAGAAAGGATTTTTTTTTTATTTTCGATACAATGATGTAAGGAGGCGGAATCGAATTTATAATAATTGCATGAAGACCCGATAGTTACACTACTTGAATAAGATCCATCCTTATAAAAAAAAGATTTTAATGGTCATATATAAGGGTGGCAAAATTTACCAAACTCATGAACCTGCCCAATATTTAATGAGTTTTGAGTGATTCATTTAAAATATAGACTAAATATGAGTTGTGTGAGAAAATCAATCATTTATATGGGTAAATAATGGGTTGAAAATGGGTAATAGATGAGTTGAGTAATAATTGGCATCCTACCTCCATTTCTCACCATTTCATCTCAACTGTTCCCCCTCTCTCTCTCTCTCTACGTCTCTTAAATACATATGGTGGTTGTGTTTATTAGTTGTTGATGGCGATGGAAATTATGAACGGCGGAACTTGGTGGCGCAAGAAGATACGGTGGAACATGGTGGCGCACGGAGATTGTGGCAGTGAAAGACCAGGACCGGCTCAAGACAATTGGAAGCCTAAAACGATTACTCTAAATGAAATTATTTAAAAAAAATTAATAAAAATATACAAAAATATTATTTAATATTAAAATATATAATAAATCTCTAATAAATATAATTTATATATATATATAAATATTTTTTATGCTTTGTTTCATATATACAAATTTATATTTTTGTAATATAAAATTATAATAGTGTTTAAATGCGAGAGTTGTATGTGTTTAATAAAATTCTAATAATAGAATTATTATATAATCCAATAATTGAGTAAAAAATTCTAATAGAATTTATAAAATATAAATTAAGCAATACAAAAAACTATGGAATAAAATTCTTTTAATAGAATTAAAATTTTTTGAGTCTTTATTGGGCTTATTGATAAAATTAGACTTCTATTCAATATATACACACAAACATATATGTACACAGTCACACATACAATAAATGATGTTTCAAAAACTAAAGTCTTCTTCAAACCTATATAAAAAACTATTAAAGTTGATTATTGAACTTGATTCTCCATATTAATATTCTTTTGAAATTTATTTAAACTGTTACATTAATTTATTTCTCATCACTGGGAATAAAAATAAATTAATTAATATTTTTGTTCATTTTTATATAAAAATATATTATTTTAATTCAACATATAGAAATATGAATATTACTTGTCAATGATTGTTGGTCTAATGACATGAAAAAAAACATTCTAAGACTAGGTAAATGTCATGAGTTAAAACTTGATTCACATGATTTTAAAGACTTGACATACTTTTACATATTTAAAAAAAAAAATTTTAAAAGTTTTGTGTTGTCACGCCCCGAATTCTGACGGAACCCGAGGCGCGACTGACGAGACAGAAAATAAAATAAATAAAAGGATAAGGTAAATAAATCCACTAAACATGGGTCCATCCCCATCAATACATAAGATAACATGAATACATCGTTCATAGGTCATTCGGGCTTAAGCCCTTACATTACAAAACATAGGTCCCACGGACCAAAATATAACAAGTGTCTCCTCCTATCAAAGCATCCCTGGGTCTCAAATAGCTGGAGGGTCCTCATCTGAAAATGTTGCCCACGAATGGGTCAGCGCAACTGCTGGTATGATGAAGTGCTAATGCAAGAAATAAAGCTAAGGCGTGGCATGTGCAAAGTGTACATTTATCTCTAAATGTCATTCAAAGCATCGAAGTAATATATGAATGGTATGCTTGACGCACCCATGCACAACTCTATGCCACACCCATGTTTCTTTTCCGGGTACTCCCCGATGCAATGGCCAATTTTGGGTTTTTCACCACAGGATCTACACCCTCATAATGCAATGCTCAACCCACACTATGTTCTCAAAGGATTCATCATATGCCAATATGCCAATGCAACCTCAATGAACATGGTTATTAATAATATAGCATGCTCGAACAATAATATATAAATCATCAGTCAATTCCATGTGCAAGCATAGCTCCTCTTATCAACTTAAACACAGGTCATGATTCACGTTCATCATTCACTAAATTTTCATAAAGCACAAGTGACATGCAAGCATATGAGCAATCAACCCTAAATCATCAAGTAAACACATTCCACATAAGCACGTAAGTCATTCCAGTCATTCACAAATATTCCTAACTTAACTTCATTTCTAACATTAGCAAAACACCATACCTGATGGGTTGGTATCAACCCTAGAAGATCGTGCACTATATGTAACTGAACTGACGGATGAAAATGCAGAAGATCAGATCGCCTCCTCCTGTCCTGTCAGTGTCCCTAAGAGTAGAAATTACAACTCAGTCTATTGTTATTTGAATTTATGCTATTCATCAAATTTTATGTCTTTAATTCATAAGTTTCTATTCTGCTAAATTAAACTCTACCATTGGTTTTAGGATGTTGAAGAAAATAAGTTTAGGTTTTCGTAGGACTCAATTCGGACACCAGGGTTGAAAAAGGCAAAACAGTCATTTTGCACTTTACACGTGTCCTTACACTTCGTGACCTCTTTTCACAAATCGGACTCCACGGTTGAGTCCGGAATGTTCGAGATAATAAAATTTCACTATTTGTTTACCTAATTCGGAGTTCGTCTGACAGTGCTTCAAGTTAGGGGCATTTTGATAATTTTAAGGGTTACTACGGTTCTTTTATTTTTCGGGACCCCGTCTCATAAAACGGACCTCACCATTGGTCTCAGAATGGCCGAGATAGTCAAAATACACTAATGACTTGTCCCATTTGGATTCCGGAATATTTTTTGAATATTTAATTAATTAAACTAATTTAATTAAATAATTAATTAATTAATTTAATTAATATTTTATTAATAATTTAATCAGGTGGGTAAAAGTGTAATTTCTAACAGTTGGGGGGTCAATTTGTAATTTTCGAAAGTTCAGGGTTAAGGTTCAAATTCTAAAAGGTTCAAATTAAAACTAGTTTAATTCGTTATTCTAAATCAGGTTAACCAAACAGGGGATAGGGCTAAAACTGGGATAGGATATCCCTGTCTCCAATTCAATTTTCAAATTTTCAATTTCTCATCCCCGTTGCCAAACACCCCCATTCCCCTTTTTAATTTAAAACAGAATGCGACACGTGGCAGGGTGGTTCGGCCCAAGCCCGACCCGGACCCGACCCGGACCCGAGACCCGACCCGCACAGCCCCCTTCTTCCCCGTTTTTCCGGCGAACCTCCGGTAGGGTTCCGGCGCCTTCTCCGGCGCCGGCGACTGTTTTCCGGCGATATTTTCAAGGTTTCAAAATGCAGTTTTCTTCATTTTCTCTCAAGGGTTTCATATCTAGGTTTAGTTTTTGATTTAAACCACTAGGTCTTCACGAAATAGGGCCCAAAGGCCCATGGCCGAATCTCCGGCCAACTGTAATTTTTTTGATTTCGCGCTTATTTCTCTACTGTGTTTCATCATTTCTTTTCCTTTGGTTTTCTGCACCACACAGGAACTTTTCCCCATCATTTGTTTCAAGGTTTACACATAAAATACCAAAGCTCATTTCTCCCAACCGTGACCTGCAACTCCCTATTTCTCTCTTGTTTCTAAACCATCTTCAATAATTCTTTTTGCATTATCTTCCATTTTTGATACTCTACCAGCCCCCATATTCAAATACACAATTTATGCATTGTAAAAATCAAAGACAGAATCGAATATGCTTACCAAATTTCGGATTTTTCTCTTTGTGCAGGTTTCTCTCTCACTTCTGCTCCTCTTGCTCCATTTCTGCTTCTCCCTTCTCAACCCCTTTCCTCTGTATTTTCCTTTAACTTTATGCAGTGTATACATATATACATGTATACACCATTGGACGGTTCTCTCCCTCTCTCCATTATTTGTCTCTCTGCTCTCTCTCTCTACCAGATCTGTGCACCCTCTGATAACCTTCTTACACACACCACCAACACACTGCCAGCTACTCTATGCCCTATTTAGTGTGCAACACTCAATCTTCTACACACACCCTCATCCACACACTCACCCGTACACACACACCCACTTGCACAAATCTGATTTGTATATATATATATATATATATATATATATATATATATATATTCATATACATCCATGCACATACATTACACTACACATATACACATACATACTATACATACACCATGCATATATATATATAATCCATGCCTCAAAAAAAAACTTAACAATAATAATGATAATAATAAATAAAATAAAATAAAAAAAATATTTAATAACCGAAGAAAATTTTAAAAAAAAAATTTTCGGGTTATCACATGTGTTGATGGGATATAAAATAAAAATATATAATAAGAGAAGATCAAATATGGGTTAATGAGTTAAATTTGGATTAACTTGACCCATATTTTATCCGTCCATATTTGACCCATTAAATTTGAATCAAATTTAAATTTAACTCATATTTAATCTAACTCATTTACAACCCATCTAAACCCATCCATTTTGCCGGCCTTATCATATTGGTAAGAAAAGTGGAGGGTTAAGGAGGGATAAGAATGACATTGAGAAGGTTATTTGTAGAAGTATAGGAAAACAAGAAATAGTAGGAAAAATTATTGCAGAGGAAATGAAGACTATAAACCAAGCTACTTATCGGCAATTTGTGATTGGCTCAAGTAGACACTATTCCTAAATTTCTTGTAAGTTTAAAAGTTTATAATAATTGTATGAAGAGCGGATAGTTACACTACTTGAATAAGATTCATCCTTATAAAAAAAAAGATTTTAATGGTCATATATAAGGGTGGCAAAATTTATCCAAACTCATGAACCTACCCAATATTTAATGCGTTTTGAGTGATTCATTTAAAATAGAGACTAAATATGAGTTGTGTGAGAAAATCATTCATTTATATGGGTAAATAATGGGTTGAAAATGGGTAATAGATGAGTTGAGTAATAATTGGTACCCTATCTCCATTTCTCTCCATTTCATCTTAACTGCTCCCTCTCTCTGTCTACGTCTCTTAAATACATATGGTAGTTGTGTTTATTAGTTGTTGATGGCGATGAAAATTATGAACGGTGGAACTCGATGGCGCAAGGAGATTGTGGCAGTGAAAGACCAGGATCAGCTCAAGACAATTGAAAGCCTAAAACGATTACTCTAAATGAGATCATTTTAAAAAGAAAATTAATAAAAATATTATTTAATATTAAAACATATAATATATATAAATATTTTTTATGCTTTGTTTCATATATTCAAATTTATATTTTTGTAATATAAAATTATAATAGTGTTTAAGTACGAGAGTTTTGTACGTGTTTAATAAAATTCTAATAATAGAATTCTTATATAATCCAATAATTGAGTAAAAAATTCTAATAGAATTTATAAAATATAAATTAAACAATATAAAAAACTATGGAATAAAGTTCTTTTAATAGAATTAAAATTTTTTGAGTCTTTATGGGGCTTATTGATAAAATTAGACTTCTATTCAATATATACACACAAACATATATGTACACAGTCACACATACAATAAATGATGTTTAAAAAAATGAAGTCTTGTTCAAACCTATATAAAGAAACTATCAAAGTTGATTATTGAACTTGATTCTCTATATTAATATTCTTTTGGAATTTATTTAAACTATTACTTTAATTTAATTCCCATCATTGGAAATAAAAATTAATTAATTAATATTTTTGTTCTTTTTCATATAAAAATATATTATTTTAATTCAACGTATCGAATGCGAATATTACTTGTCAATGATTGTTGGTCTAATGACATGAAATAAACATTGTAAGACTAAGTAAATGTCATGAGTCAAAACTTGATCCACATGATTTTAAGGACTTGACATACTTTTACATATTTAAAAAAAAAAAATTCAAAAGTTGTGTGTTGATGGGATATAAAATAAAAATATATAATAAGAGAAGACCAAATATGGGTTAATGAGTTAAATTTGGATTAACTTGACTCATATTTTACCCGTCTATATTTGACCCATTAAATTTGAATTTAACTCATATTTGATCCAACTCATTTACAACTCCTCCAAACCCATTCATTTTGCCGGCCTAATCATATTGGTAAGAAAAGTAGAGGGATAAGAATGACATTGAGAAGGTAATTTGTAGAAGTATAAGAAAACAAGAAATAGTAGGAAAAATTATTGCAGAGGAAACGAACACTATAAACCAAGCTACTTATCGGCAATTTGTGATTGGCTCAAGTAGACACTATTCCTACATTTCTTGTAAGTTTAAAAGTTAAAAAAAAAAAAAAATTAAGGTTAGTGTTCATTTTCTCAAATCAAATAGTTTTAGAATTCATGTGTACAAGGAATTTAAACAAAACAAATAAACCTCCGAACCTATTTACAAAGTTTGCAAATAACAATGCTCAGCATTGTTGAGTCTAATTAATATTTTAGTTTTTAAGATTATTTAAATTCAGAAGTTTCGAGGGTCCTCTGATCTAAAAAAAAGGTCCGAGTTCAAAGACTAATAATGTTTTCAAAAAATTTGATTAAAACCATTGTGATATAATTGTAAGTGTAGGCGTGAATCATAATTTTTAAAATAGAATTTTAGAGTTAAGGGATCACTTTTTCATTGTCAAACGTATTGCTATGTTAATAACGTAATTTTGTGTTTTTTTTTTTAATCAATTAAGGGTATCCTGAGTCGGTTTATGTGTATCAAACTAAGTTATCTTTTTGTGACACTAAGACTCACTTTTTAAGTTTTAGTTGCCAAAAATCGATGAAGAGGAAACTCAAAATCGAGTCGTTTGAATTTTATTCTCAGATACACTCCCGAATAGTATGTATTCATGTGTTAATGGTAAGAAATTTTACCGACCCCCGTGATCATGTCCACGCGTGACTTCTATTCTTAAAAAGAAAATACTTGATCACACAATATTTCAGCTAAAGAATCACCTTTTAACTATGTGATAATTGAAAAAGGACATTGTAGAGCATCATACTGACAAAGAATAAATATTAATTCTATTATGCATGCACATACATATACATATGTATAATTTTTTTTATATTTAATTTACATAAGATGATGCTGCATCTAAACCAAGGACAACCATTTCAAAGGTGTATGATTCAGCATTTTCAAACATACGCGTATACCATACGTGTTTGAGATTATAGGTTGAGATAATAACTACTTCCTAATCCCAATTTTACCTACTCAAACAAATGAGAGACACACATTGAGGAAAACCCCTCAAGAACTTAGCATGATTCCATTTTACATCATTTTCAAAACACAGATAGTGGGCAATCCATTAAGGAATAAGTAACATTAAACCCCGCATCTTAATCAATAACCCCTTTGAATTATTGCGGTTTTGTCGCATTCTTTCTCTAATTTAAGGGGGGTGTTTGGTGTTGATGAGGAGGTGTTGGAGTCTTCCCTTTGTCGCCTAACCAAAAGATTGCCACATGGCAAGTGTCATCAAAACAGCTGGAGCTTCACACATATTTTTCTTAAACCCAATCATACTTACAAGCAAAGATGTGGAGGGGTTCTCTTCTTCTATTTGAATTTGTTTGTACTTTCAAGCCACTTCAGTCCAGCCCTTTCAATTTACAGTCATCACATACCTCATTTTCTTAGTTTCAATTCAAATTCTGTTTGAATGAAAACCTTCCACTAAGTCACAAAAAAAGCAGGGTTTTAGGAGGATTTGGCGCTTAAGCAATTGGTTTTATTCCTAAAGAAGAGCTTTCCATCAACATAGGCAGGTCATTTCCCTTTGTCTTGTATAATTATATTTGGGAAGACCATTTTTCTTAAGCTTACCATAGACGGCTTATCAAGTAAATGAGAAGATTAAGAGTCTCACATAATTGCTACACAAGCCTGTTCCAATTATGACAGGCATTTTAGAAGAATCAAATGAGCCCCCACCCAACCATGGCTGGCTGATTATCAACATTGTGACAGAAAACCCAAATGATTTAACTGGTATGAGCATCTCTTTATATATATTTATTCATTTCTCTTGCTTTCTTTGGTTAATTCTTTCTATAATGCACCAAGGTTGCAACATCTAGAATTTAACAAGTAACTTTCTTGGACATCCTTAACATGGTACACACAGTTTTCCGATTAAAAATTTACACTCGAAAGAGTCACAGTCAATGAGAACCATTAAAAGATTTTTATTTTGATTTTTGATTTTTTTAAGAGATAAAGTTGGTGGTCTATCCTATCGATTAGATAATGGGAAAGAGATAAATAATATATATATATATATATATATTTATTTATTTATCATAACAATTGACAAATGTAACAGTTACTGCCAAAAGAGGAAAACAGGCTGGCTAGCCGGCTTGGCCAGCTTGTGATTTGTTCCTTTAGATTTTGCTTCACAAGAAGGGAAGGCCATCCCTCTCTTTGCGGTCAATTCCTTAGAAGAATGGACTCTCCCTCTCTCTCTCTCTCTCTCTCTCTCTCATTCAAACTAAACCCATATCCACCTCTTATATTATACCATAAACCCTGATTTCTTTGTTATTAGGCTTCTTCTGTTCTTTGCATTTGAAAGCCCCAAAAAAGGAAACAAAAAAATGTTGGGTTTGGAGGAACTTGGTGAAGAGTTTTCTGTTAGTCACCCAGACCCTGTGGTCTTAGAGCTCAATAGATTGCAGAACCAACTCAAAGGTTTATCCTCTCTCTCTCTCTCTCTCTCTCTCTCTCTCTCTCTCTCTCTCTCTCTCTGTGTTTGTGTGTGTGTGTCATTCGTGTCTGCACTAACTTCTTGTGAAATTGCTCTTTGAAGATATGGGGGTCTGTTTAAAAAGGGTTTTTGGTAACTAGGTTGATTACTGTTTTTAACTTCTATGACGCCGCACCATATATGATCAGTTGGATAATTAGGTGGCATCCCTTTAAAGTTTCTTTCATTCTTTGGGTCTCTTATGTTCTGTTTTATAGTGTAGTTTACTATAGACTACTATATTACAAGGATTTGAATGTAAACTCCTGAGTTGAACTTGTTTTGAGGTTTGCTTGGTTTCATTTATCTACATATTTAGGATTCAGGTAACTTATCGGAAATAGTTGCGATAAGACCTTATTGAGTTACCCATTTCTCTATTGATTGTTATAAGAGATGCCACGTAACCTTCCTTCTGTTTGGTAAATATGATTATATAATAAGTAGTAGTTTCATGCTCCTCCATTCTGGTTATTCACAAAACATTGCGTGGGATATGAACTTGAAGATAGTGGTCTTTAGTTAGTCACTCCTGGCTCTTCTTTGGGTAAAAAAAAATTGTGAACTTGAGGGGAAATTGGGTAATGTATTTGGTGACTGGACAATTCTTGTGAAACCAAAGCGAAGGGGAAGAAAACAGAGGAATGTGAGCTGATGAAGGTCTATTAATTGTCTTTTAAACACAAGTCAGTTGTCAAAGTTGGCAAGTGTTTGTCTGTCCTGATTGTCTCGTAACAAGATAGAGAATTACCAACAACAAAAAAACAGAGGTGATCATGATAATTTGGACCAAGTATTCACGAGACACAAGACTTCTGATTAGGCCTTCCCACCTGAAATATCCATTGTAGCGCACAGTTGGTAATTGTCCCTCTTAAAGCCACACTTCTCCTTCTGGTCTCTAGTGATTTTCTTCTCCTTCAGCTCTTTATATATATTGTGAAATGAAGTACTAAAATAACAACTTTCTTTCTCATAGTTAATATGGGAGCTTTTTAATTTCTTGAATTCACTACAAGTGCAATTTGGGGTATAAAGTGTAGGATTTTCTGCTTCATTTTCTTTGCCAATGACTTGGATTCTATAGAGCAGATGCACAGCCCATATATGCTTATTAGATAAGAGAAATCTTTTGTGAGTAAAGAGGTGTGACATTATCACATTGTGCGGAGATATAAAGGCTCTGCTTTCTGTGCTGATGAATTGGAACAACAGTTGATACTAGATACTCTTTAGGAAAGACTGTTAGCTTTTGCTTTCTCAGATTCAAGTGCAAATATATGTGAAGAAATATATATCTGTAAACATGAGAGCACATAAAAATATTATTTTCTTGGTTATTTGACTATTTTACATTTATTTTCTTGATAATCCAGCAGATATTAAAAAACAAGTTTATCAATGAACATCATACTAGGTTTTGTTATCCATATTCTGTTTTATTATATATCTCAAAATTAAAGTAAGGTTATGTTCTCTCTCTCTCTCTCTCTCTCTAACAGTCACTGAGAAATTTAACATTACGTGATACCCTCTTTAACCTTTATCCCAGAAAAGGACAGGGAATTGGGACTTGCTCAGACTGAAATCAAAGCATTGAGAGTGACAGAAGTCTTGAAGGATAAGGCTGTTGAAGAGGTACTAAAAGGAATTCATGCATGCATATTCACAGTTTCACAACAGATACAGATGCACATAAGCACATTTCATGGACATACATATTTTTAGCATTACAACAAATGTTTGACGCATAGACAAGTATGATTATTATTTCAAAGACCTGGGGCCATGCAATTATTCTAAATCTGTAGGGCAAATTAATGCTTGGTTGTATAGATTTTTTTTCTTTTTAATTTAGCTTTCAGTTTCAAAATGCTAATTGTATTATTCTTGTTTTAGCCCTGCATATTGTCAGCATATATATATATATATATATATATATATGTCTTAATTGATGTTAGAGGCCAATGCATAGGCATGGTTACCCTACATCCCTTAAGTCATACTCTTATGCAACATTTTCCAGTTCACAAATGAACTCAATAAATTGGATGAGAAGCTGAGTCTCACCGAAAATCTCCTAGAACAAAAGGTATGTCAGATTTACTTTTTCATGGAGCACCGTATAACTGTAGCTTAATCAGCAAGGCTTATATACTCATTTTGTCTAAATCTGATCAACGTAGAATCTTGAAATCAAGAAACTAACGAAAGAGAAGAAAGAAGCATTGGCTGCACAATATGCTGCAGAAGCAACCCTTAGAAGGGTGCACGCAAATCAGAAGGATGATGATTCTGTTCCTATTGAATCCATCATTGCTCCTCTCGAGGCCGAAATTAAAATGTACAAGAAGGAGGTATACTGTAGAGATGAAAGAAAAATCCTTTTAGAATTGCTGCTAGTACTACTACTCTCTCATACGTTCACTTGGCCCTTTCAGATTGCAGCACTACAGGAAGATAAGAAAGCTTTCGAAAGGCTCACTAAGTCAAATGAAGCAGCCCTGCTAGAAGCAGAGAGCATTTTGAGAAGTGCTCTGGAAAGGGCTCTAATAGTAGAGGAGGTTCAAAATCAGAACTTCGAGCTAAAGAGACAGATTGAGATTTGCCAGGCATGATTTGGCACCAGATTTTTGTTTGTTCAATGCAGATATTGAATTTTGAGTAATTTACGCAATTTTAATAAATCTATATGCAGGAAGAGAACAGAATCCTTGATAAAACCAATCGTCAAAAGGTTCTAGAGGTTGAAAAGCTAAGCCAAACCATTAAGGAACTTGAGGAGGCCATTTTGGCTGGTGGGGCAGCTGCCAATGCTATTCGTGACTACCAGCGACAAATTTCTGAACTACATGTAAGCCTTATGCTAACATCAAGTGATTGTTAGTGTGCCTCGTAAAAATTATAATCGACCAAGTGTTTTAGGGTTTGCAATTTCTGAGATGTTAGACAGGGCTGTATATTTACATAGTAACTGACCTTGGTTTTACACAATTTATTAGGAGGAGAAGAGAACTCTAGAAAGGGAACTGGCAAGGGTTAAAGTTTCTGCAAACCGAATCGCAACTGTAGTGGCTAATGAGTGGAAGGATGAGAATGACAAGGTTATGCCTGTCAAGCAATGGCTGGAAGAGAGAAGGCTGTTGCAGGTATGTATTCCAAACAACAATAATATATATATATATATATATATATATATATGAAAACCCAATTTCTCAAATCTCAATCCAAAAATACCCTCTCCTCAAAATTTCCTTTCACTTCAAGCTTGTGACTTCCTCACAGATTGAGATTTATAAGAAATCTTGGAAGAGTGAAGGCTGTTGCAGGTATGTATTCCAACCAAAAAAAAATTTGAAAACCCAATTTCTCAAATCTCAATCCAAAAATACCCTCTCCTCAAAATTTCTTTTCACTTCAAGCTTGTGACCTCCTGACAAATTGAGATATATAAGAAATCTTAGAAGTAATATAAAGCATTACATCTTTTCGCATTTCAGTATTATGAATTCCATCGTTGCATATGTAGGCAGAGATGCAGCGACTAAAAGACAAACTAGCCATATCAGAGAGAACAGCTAAGGCAGAAGCCCAACTCAAGGTGAAGATTTGAATACACATCTTCGATGCAGAATCTTAGATAATATATGTACTACTTCTGTCCTCTTAACTCTTGAAGCAGCAAAATCTCTACTCATGAAAATGTGCTCCAGGATAAATTGAAGTTGAGGCTAAAGACTTTGGAAGAAGGCCTAAAGCATTTGTCAAGTTTCTCGGCCAATCCTAATGCATTTCGTAGATCCCCAAGACCTGAAAAATCCAATCACTTCTTCGGGATCTTATCAAGTAATACTGGACTGAGGAAGAAATCTACATCACAGCCAAGGCTCTCCACCATCAATAGAAGCTCTCCTCTGCAGCAGCCAACTGTAGAAAATGAAACAACCAATGCTAAAGAACTTAAACGAGTGAATAGCTTGAAAAAGAAATATGTTTCTGGAGAAAATTTGCTGAGAAAAAGTTTATGGGTATCTAGAAGTAAGGTTGTTGACAGTGGTGAAAAGGAAAACACAGAAATGAAAGGAAACACTGTCCTGAATGTTGATAACAACGAAACTGTTGTTTCAGGGGACATCAAAACAAAAGGTAGTGGCAATGAAGACTCACAAAATATGGGAATTGCCAATCATAATAGTGATGATATGGTGTCAGGGTTTCTGTATGATAAGCTTCAGAAAGAAGTCATCAGTTTAAGGAAGTCTTGTGAGGTGAAAGACAGTGGTTTGAATGCTAAAGATGAAGAAATCAAGGTGAATTATCACCAAATTTCTGTCTCCCCCGCCCTTTTTCTTCTTTTCACTCATTACTGAATACATGTTAAATTTATTTCTAGATGCTCATAAAGAAGGTTGACACACTGACAAAAGCCATAGAAGTAGAGTCCAAGAAAATGAAGAGAGAAGCAGCATCAAGGGAAAAGGAATCAGTGTCAGCTAAAGGGGATGACAACAAAAAGATCAGAAATATGAACTCCTCGAAAAGGTCTGCTAGATTTTCCAAGTTTCAGAAAGCCTTAACCCCTTCTTTTCCTCTTTGTTTTCCCTTCAACTTGGCATTGGTGTGGGATTTTCTATCATGCTAGTTTGAAAATCTTAATTCTTCAGGATGCACTTCAAATGTCATTTCTTAACCTTTCAATGGTTTGTAATTGTATCAGGGTCATGGAAACATCTTGATGACACCATTTGCCAGTAAAGGTTGAAGGTGATTTGAAATCAGTTGGTATGTCAGCCACATTTTATGATTCTTCCAATGAATATATGTATAGCAATTTGAGTGATGCTAGCGATTTGAAATAATGATCTAATATAGTGGGAAAATGGGGAAATTGACTTTGTTTGTAACATCATGGAGATGTATATTACAGTCATTCTTTGCTTGAGATTTATAGAGATTATATTTTGATAAAATATTTGAAGGCTTGTGTTTGTGAATAAACATGGCCAACTGTTCATCGAAAGTGAATGATATGGGAAAAAAGTTTGGAGATTATTGTAAGGAGAAGGGCTCTGAGAAACTATGTGAAAATGAATGTAAAATGTCAACAAAAAGAAAAAAAGAAACTCAAAAAGAATCTTATTCTGAAGGGATTTCAGCCAAGCATTGCAGAAAACATTGGGAAACCCATTCTTAAAAATATTTGAAAGTGTATGATATGTAACTTTTATGACAGGGAATGATTGTTATAAAATGGCTGTCCCATGTAATTTTAGAATGGGTTTCCCACTAGCTTGAAACATTGATTTTGTGAAATGGTATTGAGTACCTATTTCCTGAGAACAGTGGAGCTAATGAAAATTATGTCAAATGAAATGATCAAGTAATGTGTTTCACTGTCTTGATTCAGGAACGCAGAAGTAGAACTCTTATCTAACAAGGAGTATTACGTACTTTATATTGAAAACTAGAACAGAAAAACACTTCTCTATCTCCTGGTGTGGATACTATTTTTCTGAAATACAGAGTTCCCCTGGTAAATTGGGGTTGCGTCCGGTAAAGAAAAAGTCATCAGATCACTAAAAAACAATTCTATAACTCTGGAATTGTAGCTAATGATGGTCGCCATTTCTGACAGCCTTTTCTAATCCTAAAAGATTGGGCAGCAATTTGTTTAAACTTTGCACTTCTTAAGAGCAACTCCAACTGCTGCTTAGTCACCATAATTTTCACTTTCCTGCCCTTGCAACTATCATCACCCAACATTTTACGGGAAACAGCAGGGCTAAACTGATGTTGAAAGTGTGGCTGTGGCCCAAGATAGTAAACATCCCCGGATTTTAGCTTGGCATCAGGCGGCAATGGCAAGTAAGGCTGGGCATGGTGCACAAGCTTGTAGCCATGGTAAGGGCCAGAGGTTATCTTTTCAACTGTTGTCGATGCTTTGTACTCCTCTGCTCCTCCACCGAAGATTACAACTCTAATTTTCTTCTGAGGCGGAGACACCAGTAGATCTATGCAGTTACCCATGTTGCATGGATCATAGGACCAACAACTGTTATAAATATATAGACACACACATACAGCGTTGCTTGTATTGATATCACGTCTCAGGCAGTGCAACGTGCAAACCACCTTACAATTTGTTTATTACTTCCTACTTTCTCAAGAAAAGGAATAAAGTTGTTCGTATATGACAACAATTTTTATATATCACCTTTGTTTAGTATTTCAATAATATATATATTGAATTTGTATTGACAAGCTTAATTGTAAGTCCATAAACAATGCACCCTAGAGGCTGACTCTTGACATTTTTAACATTATTCATATCTCCAAGTCAAAAGAGTTATGCATCATTCATTGTACGATGCACCTACAGAGCACATGATATTTCAAAAGTCAACTCCCCATTTGAATTTGGCCCGTTAAGAAGTCAAACATGTCTTTTTTTATTTTTTATTTTTTATTTTTTATTTTTCATTTCCGAGCAACAATGGCAGAATGTTACCCAGTACCTTTAAGAACCAAAAAATGGAGGCAATTTTTGTATAACAAAACTCTTTCCCCCAAACTCCCAGAAGCTTTCATTTCAGGACCATAAAGAGTTTCGCGAAACCTAGAGAAGTATGAAGCCAATACTCTCTGCAGCACCAGCACCCATTTGATTTAACTCAACAGCCTATCTATAATACCTTTCTCTTACATTCTAATTTTATCTTTCATGGGCTTTCTTAAGGTCATTCATCCAAGTTGTGACTTGTGATATATCAAAAAGAGCACAACAACTCCAGAATGTAACAACATATGCAAAAGCTAAATTTAATTATTCATGAATCCCAGCCAAAGCATGACATAAAAATCTGCCAAGGTGAAAAATGTACAGACCAATTTTATGCATAAGAAGAATTGTAACAGGGAGATTTAATGTAAGTAGATGCTAAATTGATTTTTAATGCACTCGTTCTCATGCCCCTTGTTTTATAATAGCTAAATCATTCGGATAAGCCAAACCCGGATAGGGATGCACAAATAAACAAGATCATCTCCTTTTGAACCAGGAAAATAACTCCATTGGAGCATCTTTTGCAGGAAGAGACAAAGAAACTGCTGTTGCTTCCTCACAGCACCCACTTCATCAATTGATCTTTATTTCTAAAATGTGTTGAGCCATCTGCACAATTTCATAAAGCCTAAAATAGCAACTGCTTGTTAGATACTAAAATATCTTTCTTTGCCACTTAATTTACACCATTAATTTCACTAAAATTGTGCACATTAGAGAAAAGGAGACCCTAGCATTCTTGTTTACTTGGACAAATTTAAAATGACATTTATGGATTGCCTTATTTGATCTTTGACAGATTTTGCAACCGCTGGCCTAGAATGCAGATTCCTAACTGATTTCTTGTTAAATTTCAAAAATTACTTTATCCAAATCTGTTTTCTCTCCGTGCAGACCCATGAACTTTCTCAATATTTCTACTATAAATTGTTTACCAAACTTTCATTTCATCCACTAGTTACCGCAATTCGTTTTCAAGATTTGAAACGCAAGATTTAGCATTCTAGTCTAAAGTATCAAAAAATCATTAAACAAATAAAAAAATACAAACATATATCGTTGAAATTTTTATTTTTACAATGGCTTGGATTCTTTAAATATTTTCTACTATATGTGTGTGTGTGAGTACAAATACAATAAAAAAACATATCACGTGCCAAATAAACATATTTTATTTCAACAAAACAATTTAAAGAAGCGTATCCCTAAAGTACGGCATTTGATAACAAATGACGATCTACATTCCTACTTCTGTTCCACGTACCATAATAATCCACGTTTCAAGTAACATTGTTACATCCCAATGCGACCTTTCCATTTCATCCCAATGTGACCTTTCATAAAGTAAATGCAACAAACTCCATGAGTCACTTCCAAGAAAGACAAAAAAATGTGTCTCATGATCTCATCCTTTGCCTCTTAAACCATTATTATACGGTGAATCAGCTTATATGCTAGCAGATATGTAAAGTCAACTTCCTGAGACAGATTAAACTCAGTAGATCTCTCACAAGTTTCTATTTGTTGAGAATCACATCACATGCCACCAAAGCGCATAGTGATTTCTATTAAGCTTGGGTATCGTTCTACATTAGATACCACAAGATCCTTCAGATGACGATTACAAAAGCCATCTTCTAGTGACAGCATTTTAATATTCTTCAATAGATTGCCTAGTGTCAACACAATACAAAGAAGTTCTTGAGGGTTGGTGGGGCAAAGGGATCCGAAAGGAGCTGTGTATTGCTTGGAGGATGGCCCCCATTTGTCTTGTGTGTTGCTTTTGGCGGGAAACGAATAGTAGAATTTTTGAAGAGGTGGAAATCCCCCCTTGGAGACTCAAGATAGATTTTTATGTTGTCTTTTCTTTTGGATTAAGGAAGAATATTTTGATAAGAAAATATTCTTGCTTAATCCAAAAGAAAATACATAGGATTAAGGAAGAATATCCTATGTATTTAGAAAAGTTTATGTATTTTTTAGCGGATCTTAGGCTTTAATTTTGTAGCCAACCCCTCTTTTGTATTATGGGTTTGCCCTTCTCGGGCACCCTAAGACCTTCTTAGTAAATCTTTACTTATAAAAATAAAATACAAAAAAATTCAATGGCAGCTTATCCCAGCTACTCAAATTCTTATTTTTCATGGTATGCTCCAAAAGGCACTGGCCAATGGCAAATTTGGCACTCCTAACGGCATGCAAACTGATACAGCCGATCACTGCCTTTCAGCTGTCACAAGGTACCGTATTGCCGTGAGGACGGCAGTTTCTTCTCTATTTATGACACCTAATGCTCTATTCAATAGTTAGTCGCAAGGCAATCATAGGAGAAGTAAGAACTTAGAAGGACGGCAGTTGCTTCTCTATTTATGACCCCTAATGCTCTATTCAATAATGGCCCATTAGGGGTCTATTAAAAAAAAGATGCTCTTCAACAGTTGCAAGGCAATCATAGGAGAAGTAAGAACTTAGAAGGACCCAACATTTCTTAGAGCTTCAACAACTCTATAAACATTGAAGTAAAAAAGATGCACTTCAACAGTCATAGGAGAAGTAAGAACTTAGAAGGACCCAACAAGTCTTAGAGCTTCAACAACTCTATAAAACATTAAAGTAAAATCTCAAACAATATATCAGCCTAGTATAAATAGCCTTGTGCATCTATTAATAAAAAAAAAATCTTTATATATATATATATATATATATATATATATATATATATTTAAGGCCAAAAATACAAGAAAGCAAAATTAGAGAGGAAGAACTCGTACCATTTCTAGAATCCTGCATTGACATTAATAGCTAATCCTGCAAGATCAAACCCTTACAGCTCAGCACCTAAGCAACAACTAGCTCTTGGGAACGTCTAGACTCCAACCATGACTTGGCTGCAACTTTTGTTGTTAAAAACCATCCAACCTTCTCAGGAGCCTCATGGAAGGGAGCATTTATCTCCTTTAGATGTGACTCAAATACACCTGCCAAACCTTTGTCTGAATATTTGTGTTTCCCATGCCCCGTATTGATTCCAAGCAGTGAAGGAAACTCCTCCCCATTCTCCAGTGCTCTGGACAAGTCATTCATCCAAACATGCAATGCAGTCAAAGCTGCCCCAAGTGAGAGACTCTTCACATGTAAAGACCATTGGGTTGGAGTTTTAGACTGTATACCAGTGTATATTTCAAGTGTAAGCCCCAGGTCTAACAATTCACAAGCTCTCTCCAACAGATTAAGGTTGACACAGAGATCAATTAAACAATTGCAGTAAGCTTTTCTTACATCAGCACCTATAGAATCAAAAAGTTCTGCGGCTTCCCTCTTAAAGATCCCCCCTTCAAAGTTTTCCCCCTCCTTCAACAGTTTAACCACATAACCAAGCTTCGAATTAGCTTTCTCAATGCAATTGGTGAGCTTACCAAGTTCTTCCTTTGGTGTTTGGGTCATCACATTAAGAAGACAACCGCAGAATCGATCATCGGGAGTTATGCCTAATTCTAGAAGCCGATTAAATGTCCTCACAACATCATCCGTGAGGTTGGCTTTCCCATAGCATTGGATGAGTGAGGTCAGGACAAATATATTAGGCTCAAAACCTGCTTCCAACATCTCATTCAGTGTGGCCTCTGCTTCTGAGACTTTTCCACTGCAGGAATATATGGTAATCAGGGAAGAAAATGTCCAACTGTCGGGCTTGCAAGTTTCGGTACTCTTCATATCCTCAAAAATCTCCGTAGCTTCATCAGTATAGCCTACATCGGCACACATGGCTAAAATAGTATTGAAAAGAATAACATTCAACTCCAATCCCTTCTCTTTCATCTCTTTATACACATTGAGAGCATCTTCACCATAGCGAGCTCTGGCATAGGCCCTTAGGAGTGAGGCATAAGTTCCCCAATTTGGCAAAAAACCATTGTTCATCATCTCCTTGTAGATAGATTTTGCCTGCCAAGGCCTCTTGGCCCTTCCCATGGTATCCAACAAAGTGTTATATATAACCAAGTTTGGTTTCACACCAAGAACCTTCATCTCTTCATACACATTCAAGCACCCATCAAAATTTCCAGACATCCCATAGATTTTAATCAACGTTGAAAATGTCAATGCATCAATGCGCCATTTCTCTGTTCTTGCACGGTCATACAAGCTCAATGCCATGTCAACATTACCAGCACGTCCATAGGCATCAATCATCACTGAATAGTTAACATTATCAGGTTCACACCCAAATTCAGGCATTTTTTCAAACCAGTCCACAGCCCTTTTTGGCAAAGAACACAGCCTAGCACAGCTAATTATAGTAGAAAACGTGACATTATCGGGCTTAACCCCTCTTTCAACCATTTCATCGAACATCTTCTCTGCTCTCTCCAAATCCCCACACTTTCTAAACACCTTTAATGTGACATTATAAAGAATCACTTCTTTAGTCAATTTCAATCTCTGCTGAAAGTGCTTAAGCACAATTGGTGCCGTTTCAGGGTTTGACATGTGATTAAGAACAACTACAGCGTCTTGCTCTATAATGTTATCACCCAAACTAACCAATACATTGGAAACATCTTCCACGGTTGGGTTACACGAATCCAGAGACTCAGCGATTTTCACAAGAGAAGAATACCTGGAATCATACGATTGTCTCCGAAGTTGCGAAGCTCTGGGGCTTCTGGGGTTGACCCAGATGTAGCTTTTGGATGAAGAACTGGATTTTTTATCTGGGAATTGAGAATTTGGAGATTTTGAGGGATTTGAGTTCTGGGTTTCTGCTGAAAGTGGTTCTTGTAGAGAAACTTTGGTGACTTGGAGAGATGGTTTTGAAAGAGAGAGAGAGTTGAGCTTGACAGAGTAATTAAAGTTTCTTGGTTTCAACATCGGCTGGAAAGGCGTAAGTTGGAGCATCCGTGGAGGAGATAGAGAATTACTGAAGCAATGGTGGTCATGAAGGGAGACAGAAGAAGTTGAAGAGCAGAGGTGGTGAGCCATTTTTGTCTCGCTCTCCAGTGGGTGCTTAGCTAGCTCTGGACTACCGCCAATGAAGGCCTTATCTACCTTTATATCAAGAAAAAAATGCATCTAATATCAAATGGACGATTGGTCAACACTCAATTACGAAGCTACCCTTCTTAAGTTTGGTTTTCTTTGCTTTATAACCGCTTGTCTGTGGGTTTTTAGGCATTTAACATGCATGTGCGATGTTTCAACTGTTAGGGTTATTGCCCTAAAAGCCTTATATGTAATGACATTTAATTAATAAAAATTATTATATTTGAGAATTATATTCATTATTTAACGCATAATTTTATTCATGAGATGAATGGGTGTCGTTAAGTAATAATGTATGTGATTATGGTATATGGAGTGTGATTTGTGTACAGAAGATCATAATCAGAAGTTCTTTATAACTTGCAAATATTGTTCATAGTTTTGATAAATTTTGACAATTTATTTAATAGGACTCTAATACTCTAGCTTCTATGTGATAGAATGATTTATCTTGATCATTGAAATGGTAATTTCAAGTTAGAGTGTTGGTGCATGTGATACATTGAACGGGATCAATTTGAGAACTAATCATGAAATTACTATTGATGCTACACTTTTTGGTCGGTAAGGGTTCCGAACTCCGTTGCTTGAGAAACACTCAAAGAGAAGGATCAGAGGGCCACCTGATTGGCTCCGGCAGTAGCCGCTCCGATGCTTAAGTCAAATAAAATGAATTGAAAGACTATAATTGCAAATCAAAGAATGAGCATGAAAAATAAAGTGTACCTTTAGGGTTTAATTTATAGGTTGTGGCTTTCCTAAGTTGATTAGGATTTGGAGCCGTAGAAGTAGGGATTTGATCATCAGAGAATAGTAGTTACCATTTTGGATATTACGCTTAAGAGATATCTGTGAGTGGCAGTTTCCTTGTTGAAGACTGTTTCTTTATCCTTTGCTCGATAGGATGTTTATGGCGGTGATGAGCTTTGAACCTTGAGGGAGGCTCTGATGGCCTTGTGCTCAGACCTGTGAGTTCTGAAGGCTAAGTATCTAAGTCTGCTTTGTATGGCCGAGCTTCAACTAGTCTGTATTACACGTGTCATATAGGGACTGGTCTGTCACTTTGTGGTATATCAGTTACTCCCCCCCCAAGCCCGAGTTCGAATTCAACGTGCAACTAAGGCTACGTGCTTTTGAAAAGCCATGCGTCTGGTTTGTCCAATTTTCAAGGCAAGTGATGTCGTGCCATTTATTGCGCAGCTGATGGTTAGGCTTTCGAAGCCATCATTACCTACAACCGTCATGACGGTTCGGCTTATTGGGGCCCATATTTTGAAACCATATATAAAAAGAGGGAAAGGCTTAACACGCCTTCTTTCTTCATTTGTTTTTCACTGTACCCGAAAGAAATCCGCCATTGTTAAGCCTAGTGAATCCTGAAGTTTAAAGAGTACTCACTATCCGAAGCTCCCTTCTTTGTTCGAATCCAAGTTCGGTTAATTTTCCTGCATCTTTTGTTCTTCTTTAAAATTTTATTTCCCCTTTTTTTTGTTTCTTGGCAATGTTGGCCTCTGGTTCATCTTCTAATACTGGTGACGACATAGGAAGCTCTTCGGAGACGATTATGCCGTCTCAAACCCAAACCGCATTTAGTCATTCCTTCGGTGATGCCGGAATTAGGTCAGTAGGATCCCCTTTTAGTTCTGGGGTTAGGATAGTAGATGCCTTCATAGAACCCAGAAATAGGGTTGGGAAGGCTTCTGGTAAGCCTTCTTAAAGAGAAGAGGGTGAAAGTGCCATTACACAGAGTTTGATAGATGAACTGAGGGGAAAATATAACTTCCCTTCAAATGTTACATGTAGAGTACCAAGGGCCTTAGATCGCCCATATGATGTTGAAGAGGGCAAAATTTGTGTCTATCTCGATTGGTTAGAGATGGGATTGAGGCTCCCTCTGCCCGACCTAGCTAGTCAATTCTTCTATTGGTTTAACATCTGCCCTACCAACCTAAATCTTAATAGCTAGAGGCATCTGTTAGGATTCATAGTGTTAAGGCACCAGAACAATATAGATGTGTCACTTGACTTGATCCGTACCAATATGGATCTGAAATACATGAGGTCGGAAAGCCTTTTTTATATGTCTTTTGATAGGGGGTTCAGACCTCTTTCCTCTGTACCCACTTCCAATAAAACTTGGAAGAAGTGGTACTTCTTTGTTGGAGGAGGATAGGAGCTCGAGGACTTCCAAGGCCATATCTCAACATTCCCTCGGAGTACGGGGTTCAAAAGTGAGACCCCTTTTTCTTGTGACTGCTTTGGTTTTGTTTTATACTATTACCTCCGAACTGCTCTACTGACCACTGTTTCATGTCTTCTGTGCAGATAAGAGTGCTTGGAAGAGGTCTATTTTTACGACCAAACTCCAGAACCAGTACCAACAGCTTCTTCGGACCCCAAACCGAGCCCACGCCATCATAGTTACACTAGAGAATATGATGGCTGCCAATAGGTATGCGGAGGAGATCAAGAAATCCATCTTGGGCTCATAGGTTCCTGAGCCCTTCCATAAAAATGTGGGAGAGGCTCCTACTCTTGCCGAACAGCCCCTCTAGGGCAAGAAGAGGAGGTTGGCCCCCAAGTCTTCAAAAGGTGCTCTGCCTAAGGAGTAGAGGGAAGCCCCCACCCCTATATCAACGGTCCCTCTTGCCCCTACCGTCCCGAGCAGGCGAACTAGGAAGGGGAAAACGGTTGCCACAGCCCCCCAATCGTCTGAGGACCCAGACTACCTTATTGCCAAAAAGGCTTTTGATGATATTTGGGCTAAGGGCCCTCATCAGTTTAGGGGGAAAAAGTTGGAAAGCTGATGGCCGAGATGATGCATCTCCAGACGAGGATAATTACTAAAGGTTTTGTTTTCTCTCTTTTGCTTGTTTGTGTTGTACTTGGCATATTCTGAACTATTTGTTTTGTATTTTGTAGAGTATGCATAGTTTGGTTGCTCTGATGGTGACCCCTCTGAATGCGGGGGAAGTTGAAAAACTTCAAGCTGAGCTCGATGAAGCTAGATTGCAGCTCAGGATAGCTTAGTCGGCGGCTCATGCTGTTGAGGAGAAGCTGAAAGAGGCTTCCAACTCTTTGGCTTTCTTGGAGTCAGAGAGGGATCTTCATGCTCGGAAGGCAGACGAGCTTGAGAAGGAGTTGTATAATATTCGATATCTCTATGATCAGAAGCTCCAAGACTCAATCGCCTCTACAGTCGCCTCTGCCAAAACTGAAACTGAAGTAGAGATGAGGGCTGAAGTCCAAGGAATGGGTCGGGAGCTGGTTCAACACGGATATGACGCCTTCAGGTCCAAGCTCCTTGCAAAATTTCCATACTTCGATCTATCATTAATCAAAAGTACTGAGGCCCCTCCTCTCGGTGCTGAGGTCTCGAGCAAGGCTGGTGGAGCAACTTCTTCTGATCTTCCTCCAGTAGAATAGGATCTTGTTTTGTGTATTTATTTTTAATCAATGATGTACTTGAATACTTTTATCAATAAAATTAAATTTCTTCAAAGCTTGAGTATCTTTACCCTTCTGAACTGTAATATTTGTAAATTCTGAAAACTGTTGTAGATTTAGTATTGACTTAAGTCCTTGTTGCTCTGTAATATGAACCTGGGCTCTAGCCCATTTAGCTTGTAGCTAGTGTAAGGAGAGACGTTCATGAGCTGAGTGTATTGCAGAACAACATTTTAACTGATTATGATCAGAAGTTGTCTTGCGAGCAGAGCATCTTGAACAATTAAATCAGAACTTGTTCTGAGTAGCTTTGAGCAGTAGGACTTGCGAAGATTGTAGGATGACTTATGATAACCAACCGTTCATAATAAGAATTTGTGTCCACCAGGACTGATAATAACTAAGTAAGAAGACTTACAGTAATTGAATTGATCAAAACTTTTGCTCATCAAAAGAGCAAATAACACGTCTCCCGAGATCAAATCTTCTTTAGATTAGGCCTGAACATGAAGCTTTGTAATAACTGAACCAGAGTTGGTAGTAACTGATCTGTATCACTTGCACAAACTGCAAAGTTTTTAGGGGTCTGTTCTTTACGATGGACCAGACTAGGAGGTCTGTGCATTGAATAGACCATGCCTAAAAAGCTTGTAATGAATACAAGGCTTCAGAAGTTAATACATTGGACCAGACCTAGGGGTCTGTGCATTGAGAGGACCAAGCCTGAAAGACTTGTAATGGATACAAGGCTTCAGAGATCAATACGCTAGACCAGACCTGAGGGTCTGTGCATTTAGAGGACCAGGCCTGAAGGACTTGTAATGGATACAATGCTTCAGGGGTCAATACGCTGGACCAGACCTAGGGGTCTGTGCATTTAGAGGACCAAGCTTGAAGGACATGTAATGGATACAAGGCTTCAAGGATCAATACGTTGGACTAGACCTAGGGGTCTGTGCATTTAAAGGACCAGGCCTAAAGGACTTGTAATGGATACAAGGCTTTAGGGGTCAATATGTTAGACCAGACCCAGGGGTTTGTGCATTTAGAGGACCAGGCCTAAAGGACTTGTAATGGATACAAGGTTTTAAGGGTCAATACACTAGACCAGACTTGGGGGTCTGTGCATTTAAAGGAGAATACTTTTTTGAAAGGATGTAAGAGGGGAAAACTTTATTGATAATAGTTTCGTAAATGTTCTATATTCCAAGGCCTGGGTACAGGTTTCCCAGCCATGTTTTCTAACCAATATGTGATTGGTCTGACAACCTTTATCACTCTGTAAGGGCCTTCTCAGTTGGGTGACAGTTTTCCTATAATGGGATTTTTAGTATTTGGGAACACCTTTCTTAAGACGAGATCTCCGATATGAAAGCTGATGGGTTTTAGCCCCACTTTAGAATTGTTGGCCATCCTGTGCTGATATGCTTCCATCCTGATCCTGGCTTGATCCTTTTTTTCTTTAAGTAGGTCCAAGTTTTCTGCAAATTGCTGATCATTACTCCCTTGGTCGAAAGCTTCAGTCCTTAGAGAAGGCATACCGATCTCAACAGGGATCAATGCTTCGGTACCATAGGCAAGTGAGAAGGGAGTTTCAGAGGTTGTTGTTCTTCTAGTAGTTCTGTAGGCCCAGAAGACTCTAGGGAGTTCTTTAAACCATCTTCCCTTGGCTTCTTCCAACCTCTTCTTAAGAGCATCCAGGATTGTTCAGTTGGTGACCTCTGCTTGCCCGTTGGCTTGGGGATGGCCTAGAGAGGCAAAATGTTGACTGATGTGTAGGTCTTAGCAAAATTTCTTGAAAACTCTGCCTACAAATTGTATACCATTGTTTGAGATGATAACACGTGGTATGCCAAACCTGCAGACTATATTTTTCCAAGTGAAATTCTTGACATCTTTCTCTGTAATGTGTGTTAGTGGCTCTACCTCTACCCATTTAGAGAAATAGTCAATGGCCACTAAGAGGTATCTCCTATTCGGTGTGGCTTTTGGTAGTGGGCCTATGATGTTCATCCCTCACTGAGCAAAGGGTCATAGACTGACAATAGGAATGAGCTCATAGTGGGGTTGGTGTTGGTAGGGAGCGAACCGTTGGAATTTATCACACTTCTGGACGTACTCTTTCGCTTGCCTCAACATGCTCAGCCAATAGTAGCCCTATGTTAAAGCTTGGTGGGCTATGGTTCTGCCTCCATTGTGGTTGCCACAAATTCCTTCGCGTATTTCTGCCAAGACATACATGGATTCTTCTAGAGTCAAACACCTTAATAAAGGTTGTGAATAGGATCTTCTGTAAGCTTTCTGTTCAAAATCAGGTATCGAGCTTCTCTGATTCGGATCCTTCTGGCCTTATTCTTATCTTCTAGAAGGAGTCCTCATTCTAGGTATTAGAGGATGGGAGTCATCCAGCTCTGGGTTTGCTATGTAACTTGAGCCATTTGGACCTCTTTTATGCTTGGTTTTGACTGAAGGGGAATTTTCAACGTGGATTCTCCTTCGGCCTTAAAGTGGGAGGCCATGTTGGCTAGTGCATCAGCCCGGGTGTTCTGACCTTTCTCAATTTTTTGGATTGTGAATTTTTGAAAGGATTGCTTCAGTAAATTCACCAGCTCTAAGTACCAGAGCATTCTGTCATCTTTGATAGAGAACTCTCCCAAAACTTGGCTCACCACTAGTTGGGAATCAGAGAAGACCTGGAGGTTCTGAGCCTCGTATTCTAGAGCTAGTTTCAATCCAAGGATAAGGGCCTCGTATTCTGCTTCATTGTTAGAAGCTCTGAACCTCAGACTTACTGCCTTTTCTGCTATAAGCCCATCAGGGGATCGTAGCACCAAGCCGACGCCAAAACCATGGTCGGTGGAAGATCTATCAGTATAGAGTTGCCATGTACCAGAGCTTTCACAGAGCTGTGCCTTGTCTTGTAGTGCTGGGGTGAACTCAGCGACGAAATCAGCCAAGGTTTGCCCTTTGATGGAGGTTCGTGGAACATAAGATATATCAAATTCCCCCAGCTCTACTGACCACTTGACCAGTTGTCTTGAGACTTCTGGCTTTTGAAGTACTGTCTTTAGTGGGTAAGCCATTGGGATTTCAATAGGATGAGCCTAAAAGTAGGGTCTGAGCTTCCATGTAGAGGTTATTAGAGCAAAGGCTAATTTCTCAGTCTCTGGATATCTTTTTTCTGTGTCCAGTAGCGCCCTGCTGGTGTTGAATATGGGTTTCTGGATTCCCCTATCCTGCCTGACCAGTACAGAACTGACGGTATTTTCGGAGACTGCAAGGTAGAGGAGTAGTTTTTCCCCTTGGACTGGTTTTGATAAGAGTTCAGGCGAAGCTAGATACTCCTTCAGTTCTTGAAAGGATTTTTCACATTCCTCTGACCACTATAAGGCTCTGTTACCTTTCAAGGCTTTGAAGAACGGTAAGCAGCGATCAATGGATTTGGAGATAAATTTGCTCAGAGCTGCAATTCTGCCGTTCAAAGCTTGAATGTCCTTCTTGGTTTTCGGCGATTCCAGCCCAATCAATGCCCCAATCTGAGTAGGGTCTGCTTCTATACCTCTCTGAGAGGCTATGTACCCCAAGAACTTCCCTTTGGTTACACCAAATGTGCACTTCGAAGGATTCAGTTTCATCTTATGTTGCTTTAGGATGTCAAATATCTGTGCTAAGTGCTCGAGGTGGCTACCTTTTTGCAAGCTCCTGACCAGCATGTCGTCAATGTAAACCTCTATGGTATTGCCGATCAACGGACTGAACATCTTATTTACCAAACGCTGATATGTTGCCCCAATATTTTTCAATCCGAATGGCATCATTCTATAACAATAGAGACCTCGTTTGGTTATAAACGCTGTCTTTTCCTAGTCTGGAGGATACATCTGGATCTGGTTATATCCAAAGTAAGCATCCATGAAGCTCATGAGTTCGTATCCTACAGTAGCATCAACTAACTGATCTATCCTTGGCAATGGAAAACTGTCTTTTGGGCAGGCTTTGTTGAGGTCTGTGTAATATACACAAACTCTCCACTTTTCGTTCTTCTTCTTGATTATAACCGTGTTAGCAAGCCAATTAGGATAGAATACCTCTCGTATCATCTTGGCATCTAACAGTCTTTGGACCTTCTCGTTTATGATCTGATGCCACTTTAGAGCGAGTGGCCTTCTTTTTTGTCTTACTAGAGGGTGATTAGGATCCACCATCAACTTGTAAGTGATGAGGTCTGGATCTATGCCTTCCATATCCTTTGTTTCCCAGGCAAACACTACGAGGTTGTTTATTAGGAATCTTACTATCTCTTCCTACTCAACAGGTGTCAAGTCTGGACCGATCTGTAAGTAACGCCCTTGTTCTTCCTAACTGACCAATACTTTAATGGGATCACCAACGGGTTTGGCCCTACTGTCCCTTCCTTTGGGGCTCAATGGCTCATCAATTTTGGAAGGGCAGTCTTCTGCTTCGTGATGGTGGGTGAGGTCTGGATCCCTACCTTCACGATCATGCAGTAATTGCTATTTGGGGGCCCTCTCCTTGAGCGTGAGAGCATGACACTCTCGAGAGGTTGGTTGACATCCTCTGATGGAGTAAACAACATGATTGTGGACGTACTTTAGGCATTGGTGGAGGGTCAAAGTGACTGCTCCCATCTGGTGTAGCCAAGGTCTCCCAATTATGACATTATAGGGGGACTTGGCATTCAGCACCATGTATTCTGACATTGTCATCTTCTGTCATTCCCCCTCTCCTGCTGTGGTTGGGAGGTCAATCCTCCCTAGTGGGGTACTGAGGTTCCCATCAAATCCTGCTATGATAGCAATGGTAGGCTTGATGTCATTGGGATTAAGCTTTATTTATTTGAGTGGTTCGTAGAACAACACGTTCCTAGAACTCTCTGTGACCACCAAGCTCTTTGAATCTCAAAATTAGCAATTTTGAGGGAGATAATGAGGGCATCGCTGTGAGGACAGTGTACTTCTACAAGATCTTGATCTGACAACTAGATCTCAGGTACTGGCTTTAGTCTTTTCTCGATATTGGAGATCTGTAGGATGCTAGGAGTAATTCTAGCCTCTCGAGCATACCATTTTCTTGCTCGGTTGGACGTCCCTGTTGTAGGGGTATCTGTATGGAGGACAAAGATAACCTGAGTGTTCTGCTACTAAGGCCCATTCCGTCCTTCCCTTTGTTCCGGCCTCTGATCCAGCCTTTGGTCTGGCCTCTAGTCAGGCCTTTTCTGCTGGGGTCTGTTGTTGCGGGGGTTCTGCTTCCCGTCCTGCCTGACAAACTCCCACAATCGTCCTCTCCTTATAAGCTGTTTGATTTCATGCTTAAGTGTTTTGCATGAGTTAGTGGCGTGCCCCTGGTCTTTGTGAAAGTCACAATACTTGCTCTGGTCCTGGTAGCTGGGATCACCTCTTAGGGGCTCTGGCCACCTTAGGTTTTCACGTGATCAGACCTGCCGAAGTATATGAGTCAGGGAGGCATTCAGAGGAGTGAAGGTAGTGAATCCCCTTGGAGCAGTGCTATTTGGAGTTCTGGAAGTGGTTATTCGGTCTGGGCTTCTAACCCTCTTCCTGATTGTACTGGAGTCTTTTTGTTCATCTTTCTGAGTCTGTTCTTTAGTTTTTTAAGCTGGACTCTTTGCTTCCTTTAGATTTATGTATTTCCTAGCCCGATCCATGAGGGCTGCCATGTCGGCGGGAAGGCTATTCGTCAAGGAGTCCTTGAAGCCTCCTTGTGCAAGTCCAGAGGTCATAGCAGCTACTAGAAAGCTTGGGCTATAGTTTGTAATCTCCATAAGCTCGGCATTAAAGCATGCAATGTAACCTCGGAGGGGTTTCTCTTTGGACTGTTTTACTTTAAGTAGGAATTTTGGGCCCTTCCTTAACCTCCTACTAGTGATGAATCTGTCTAAGAAGCGCCTACCGAGCTCATAAAAGCTGGTGACTGAGCTCAGTGGGAGATGGTGGAACCACTTCAGAGCTGTTCCTTTGAGGCTGGTAACGAATGTACGGCACATGAAGGCGTCGGAAGCCCCGTGTAGTGCCATGCTGTGTTGGTAATGAGAAAGATGATCCCCCAGGTCCCCAGTCCCATCATAAGGGGTAAACTTTAGGACGACAAACTTCCTCAGCCATGATAGCAGGGGTGAACAGCGTAGTAAGCCTTTTGAGCAGCCTGGCTAGCTCGTCCTGCTCTTGAGGGACTTGAACACCCCTCATCACTACAGTGCGGTCCATGGAGTCTATAATTTCTTCAACTCTTTGTGGGTCCCTGGGCGGGACTTCTTACGAGTCTTACCTCATAGTTTCGGCTCCTACCTAGATGGGATGGGCATGTCCTATGGCTAGAGGAGGATTTTGGCGCTCTTGTGCTGGAGGAACTGGGGCCGTTTGAGGCTAAGACTCTTGCGGCGCTGGATTCGCTCCTGAAACCCCTGGGGTTGGAGCTTTAATGGTGCTTCTATAGTGGATATCTAAGATAAAAGTTAGTCTCCCCCTGCCTGCAGCTATTGATGGCTATGGGTCTCCGCTAATGTGAGCGGCACCTTGGGGGTACACCGGTTGATTATTGGAAATTTCTTCATGAAATCCTCCGCTTGTGGTGGCAGTAGGAGGTTGTGTCCTTTGGTCAGCCGTGTTGACGGGTGGATTCAAAGGATTGGTTCTGAGGTTCTGCGTGAGTACCGCCAGAGTTTTAGACATGGCAAGCAACTATTCTTGTATCAACTCGTCCTGTCATTTGACTAAGTCAAGCTCTTGCCGCATGGGATCTGTTGTTCGTCCCCTTCCTCGTCCGGTAAAAGGCTGGGGTTGAGGGTTTTGAGGATTTTGAGCATTCTTTCTTGGTTGGAGATTGGGAGCCATGGTCTTCCGATTAGAAGGAGGACAAGTTTGTTCGTAGGTAGAGCACTTTTTGTTGACAGAATGATTGTCGGTTCCCACAGACGGTGCCAAACTGAAGCTGCACTTTTTGGTCGGTAAGGGCTCTGAACTCCGTTGCTTGAAAAACACTTAAAAGAGAAGCATCAGAGGGCCACCGGATTGGCTCCGGCGGTAGTTGCTCCGATGCTTAAGTTAAATAAACTGAATTAAAAGAGTGTAATTGTAAACCAAAGAATGAGCATGAAAAATAAAGTGTACCTTTAGGGTTTAATTTATAGGCTGTGGCTTTCCTAAGTTGATTAGGATTTGGAGCTGTAGAAGTAGGGATTTGATAATCGGAGAATAGCAGTTACCATGTTGGATACTGTGCTTAAGAAATATTCGTGAGTGGCAGTTTCTTTGTTGAAGACTGTTTCCTTATCTTTTGCTCGATAAGATGTTTATGGCGGTGATGAGCTCTGAACCCTGAGGGAGGCTCTGATGGCCTTGTGCTCAGACTTGTGAGTTTTGAAGGCTAAGTATTCAAGTCTGCTCTGTATGGCCGAGCTTCAACTGGTCTGTATTACACGTGTCATATGGGGACTGGTCTGTCACTTTGTGATATATCAACTATCATTTAGATTTGGATTCTCATAACTACTAAATTGTAAAGGCATTTAATCTTGAGAAAGTAATGGACTTGAATCCAAAGTATTGGTTACTTTGATTTGAGGGGTATCTTTAAATTTTAAGAATTTTCGGTTGGGGCCCTTTCACAATTTTTGTAAAATTTTGGGTAGGAAATTGAATTTTAGTTAATTTGGTTAAAAAAAAATGTCCGATTTGGTTGGGAAATAAGTCCAATCTAATGCATCATCAATGCATCAACACGATATCATCAAAATGACGTCATGTTAGTTAAGGATTTTATTTATTTTAAACATTAAACAACATCGTTTCATTAAATGTTGAACCTGTTTTATATGTAACACCTTGACCCAGTTAAATAGTAATTAGGTCACTAATTATTAATTAGTAACCCTTAATAGAATAATTAAAAAAATTTAATCGGGAACAAACGATAATTTCAAAACTAGTTCAAAGACCTTAAAATAATGAGGTCGACTCTGATAATAAATCCAAAAAAATAAGACTACGATTTCATGAAGAAGCAAATAATAAATTCGAGTACATGAAAAAAATGCAAGAAGGGAAAAAGCCAAAACGATAAATTGCGCATGCCAAACGAGGCGTAAGCCAAAAAGGGAGGAAAAATGCTCAAAATGCAACTGATGAGTGCGCAAAAGTGCACTCTAAATGCTCTATTATTTAATTAAAATTCTAGAAAGCGAATAGAAATGTTGAGATATAATTGATATTATTTAATTTAACTTCTATTTACAGTGAGGGAAGCATTGGAGGTCAAAGAAGAGCTATGGAGTATATTGTGTAATTTTTGGCTTTTTGGCAGATTCGACCATTGAGTTTCAATTGAGATTTGGATGGCATTAGATTTTCATAATGAGAAAGTGTTCTTCATAAAGTTTTTAGAGGACGTCTTGAGCTTTTCAGAAAGATATGGTTTGCAAAAATCGGAGTTCGTTTGGGCCTCCAAATATTATTTCGAAATCAGGCCTAGAAAGCTGCCGCGAACCTGTCCGACCAGCTAACTTCAAGGGGTTATAACTTGAGCTTCCGAAATCCAAATCAGGTGATATTTATGCCTAAAATTATTTACTCGTCCAGGGCTACAACTTCCGTGAAGAGTCTATGTCGAGATTCAGTTGTTATCTTAGAGAAAACGGAGCCTAAAAGTTAGCATTGCTGGTTGTGCGCGAGAAACAAAAGACAATGGAAAAAAAATAATAAAAAGAAAAAAAATAAACAAGGGGCTGGATTTGTGCGGCTGTTGGGCTTGGAAAGTGGCTTCGCAGTTTGATTGGGTGTTGATTTGTGGGTCCCAGCTGAAGAAAAGCAAAAGAGATGAAAGAAAGAAAAGGCAAAGGCTGTATTGCAGGGCTGATGCGGAGGTCTTGGCTGGGTGCAAGCTGGTGCGGCGCGGTTGTGTGGGGTTCAGGCGCAAGGCTGAATCAGACCGTGGGGCCCAGGCGCGTGAGGCGTTGAAGATGACAAAGGCAAAAAGCAAGGCTTAGGCTTGAAAAGGGCCCGTCGCTGGGGTGTGCGGATTGGCCCAGGCGCTGTGGAGAGAGTGCCGTGCGTAATGGCTGAATATAAAAAGAAAAAAAAAAAAAAAAACCTAAAGAGAGGAGGATCGGCGGCTAAAACCAGAAAAAAATATACAGAGCAGTTGTGCGCAGAGAAGAAGAAAACATCAGTGCAGCTATTCCATGCTTCGATTGTTCTCTGTGAAATTTATGTTATTCGTTTTGTACATGGGTAATTAAATTTTTAAGTAGAGTTAGGGATGAACTTGTACCATAAATAGTTATTTTAATTTATTTTTGATTCCTGTACGTACTTTTTATTTATTAAATTCTTTGATGATCATTCATAATTAATTATTGGATTTTATTCTCCGAATAAGTAAAGGGTTCAATCTGTTTATAGATTCAGTCATGCTTTTTCTATTGAATGGATTAATGTTTTGATTATTTTTGGAACTATTAAATATTTGTATTGATTCAATTCTCTGTTGCAGTATTGCTCGTTGGGTATATTGTCGTCGTTGGGTTTTTCTCAATGTGAATAATAATTTGAGTGATTTAAAGATGATTAATGATTTTTCAAAGGGTTATTTTCAATTTCATTTTGGTTCATAATTTCATATCTTCCGATTGAGATTTTTGGAATTTAATTTCTCAATTGAGTTATCAGTGAATTAAAAATAATTAAAATACCAGATATGTGCAAGGGATTCCCGACACTCCACTATTCGTTAAATTTGAGTATTTTCTTCCATTAATCAATTTGTTTAATTTTTAATTTGCATTCAAAAATCACTTTTCTATATTTTTATTTTCTCGTTAACCGTCTAATACTTTCTTTAATTTCAGAAATTCTGTTTATTATTCTTTTAATTTAGTCTCCTTGTAGAATCGACACCCCAAAGCTCCACTATAACTACCGTGTTATTCTTTGGGCGTAATCAGCAACCAATGGATTTTGAACCCTTGACCAAAACCAATGCAGCACTTAAGTCCCAAAAAGTTCAATCATTTAGGCTGCCCACATTTTGTGAAGAATATTGTAACATATATGTATATAGGTACAAAAATAGTCCCTCCCACCTCCCAAATAGACCAATCACAATACATGCAGCAAACTTAATGTATAAAATATGCCAATATATATGTGTTGCGTATAGAGGTATGTATATTCAGATTTGTAGAGAGAGAAAGTAGAGTGATGTAGACAGAGAAAGTAGAGAGAGAAAGTGAGAAAATTGCATGTGTGTATACATGGAGGGATCAAGAATTAAAGCAAAGAAGATGGATTTCAAGAAGACTTAGAGAGCTCAAGGATCAAAGACAGAAAGGGAGGCTGCCATTGAAGAGGTAACCTCAAACTTCAAGTTTCTCTCTCTAGAACTCAGCTTGTAAAAATGACTAGTTTGAACTGTATAATGGGTTATATGAGTTTGCATGGTGATTATGTGTAAAATACATGAAGAAATGACCCCAACAGACCTAGAAAAAAAGGAAACAAACCCTAAACCACCATTAATGAACCTTGTAAAGCTAGGTCAGGTGTCGATGGAAACATAATTGGTTTTTTATGCTTGGAACTTAAAATAAATGCTAAATGGTTCACGAAACAACAAAAATTATATGAAATGGCCCTAAGACCAAAGAGAACCGTCGAGTTGTAGGAATGGGTCCAAAAATAACCTTTTGTGCATGAGGCCTTAAACGTGATTTTATGGATGGGGTTTGAAACTCCATTGTCCAATGAGCACAACCAAACAAACCTTCATCAAAATGGCCCAAAATTTGACCTAAACGAAGGAGTTGCAGGTACTACAATAATGGAGTTGAACTGAACTCCATCCTTAGATTCAAGCCACGAAATGAACGTTTAATTGAAGTGTAAGATCCCAGAAACATTTTGGAAGCAACAAGGACTAAAATCGGCCTCTAAAATGTCACGAATTAACCTAAGGGCTACAGTGACCCTCACGTTGGGGACGATGAACGGTGCAAGGTCGGGTCATGGATCGGGTTTCGGGTCAGGCCCCGACCCAACTGCGAAATGGTTTAAAACCTTTTGAGTGAAACTACGCTGTTTCGGGTGTTATGTTTTAAATTTAAATCCAATTGGGGCTGTTTGGTTGCGGCTATAAGAAATTGGAAATTCGAATTGGGATAACCTAAAACTGGAATAAGGGAAATAATAGGAATATGCTATTCCGGTTCACTGGGGTGGCTAAACCGGTCGGTCCAAGCCGAGTTAGGCCAGTCTAGGGTTTTGACTTAAAAGCCCACTAGTTCAATGTTTTAATTAAAAAGGAATAAACTGAAACTTTAAGAAATTTGTAGTTTGACCCCAACAGCTATGAAAAATTTCACTAAGGCCCAACAATAATTAATTTAATAATATTTAAATAGAAAAAATTACTAAAATATCCGTAGGCTAAAAATAGACCAAACGAAGTCCGATTAAAATAAATGAATAGTGTATTTTCACTATTCTAAGCATTTCAAACCCAATGGAAGCATCTGTTTTATGAGACGAAACTCCAAAAAATTAAGACACGTAAAAGTGTAACTTACCATTTTACCCCTAATGATACCCGAGGCCAATTGAATATAAAAGGTAATCCATTTTGACTATTTTGAACAATCTAGACCCAACGGTAGAGTCCATTTCAGCAAACGAAATATGACACGTAAAAGCATAAAATTATGAAAACCCCCTAGGCTTAAAATAAACTATAGATACGCAAATTTAGATCTAGAAAAGTCTAAACCAATTATCTTCGATACTCTGGACCTAACGGTAACATCTTTTAAAGGAAAATAAGACCCCGTAACAAACTGAAAAATGACCGATACGTTCTTAAGACTTAATGGAGCTATGAGAAGAGGGTAATTAGAATAGAAAAAGTTTTAAGTTAATAGTTGAATTATGTGATGCTTTGAACAAGAAAGTAATAAGATCTTGAATTGTGATTATAGGGACCCTCGTTAAGGAAGGATTATTGAATTAAGCTTTTGAGACTTCAGATGAGTTTTCATACCATGTTGAGGTGGATTTTCATTATAGATATAAATAGCGACTCTTTTATGACTTTGATAACTGATGCCTTGTGAGTTTTTCATACCATGTTGAGGTGGATTTTCATTAGAGATATAAATATCGACTCATTTATGACTTTGATAATAGATTCCTTGTGAGTACTTCCATGCCATGCATGAGGTGGATTTTATTATACATATGAATAATGAACTCTTTTACGACCTTGATAATAGACATGTTTTATTTGCTATCATTTTGAATGACTTATCGATGTTTATTGCCTTATAGCCTTTGATAATAGATACATTGTGCCTAGTGCATGTTTTAAATGAACTATAGATATTTATATTTTCTTCCCTTGATTTAGGAAAATGTTTTGTAAGATACTCATAACACTATACAGTATATTATTACCGATTTCTGAACTATTTTAACTAAAGACTAAATATGAAACTCTTATTTGAATAATTGAGTTTGTTATTGAGGTTATTGATTTTGGATATGATTTTGACGTTTTGAATACACCACCCTTCTATGATTGGTTACTCTTGAATAGATTGTGACTTTATTGAACCCTACCCACGGGGTGTATCAGTGGCATTATTGAATATTGATCTCAGTCAGCTAAGTTTTAATTTGCTGGCCACAGAATCTTCTATAATAGGTCATTATTGAATAGATTGTGACCTTATTGAACCCTAACCACGGGGTATATTGGTGGTATTATTGAATATTGATCTCAGTCAGCTAAGTTCTAATTTGCTGGCCATAGAAGAGAAATTTTAATGATTTGAACTTTTATAAATATCGAATGTGAACTATGATTGAAATTTGAATCACTGAACTAAGAACTATTGAACTACGATTTTGATTGTCAACCTATGAAATTGTTATCGAACTATGTTACAAAACTATGTTATCGAACTATGATGTTAATTTTGAACTATGACTATTGTTATTGAAAACAACTTTGAACCATGTTTGAATTATAACACTAATAATCGTTATTAAACTATGTTATTGAATCATTATTATGATTGTGCCATGTTATCGATTATTGATTTACGACTGTGATTGAATTGAGATTTATTGAAAATGTCTTTGATACTAGTTTCTGATCTGTTGTATTTTGATATGATGAATTCTAATTTCATATGAGTATAGACATTTTAGAATGTACTACATATTAGTTTTGAAACCTTTGGCATGTTATGGAATGCTCACTGAGCTGTCGAGCTCATACGGATTTTCATCTAATATATTTCAGGTAATGATATTGGCAAGGAAATAGCAAGTTCAGCCAAGATAGCCGAAAACTTATAAACTATGAACCTTTTTGTATTTAGATTTTGTTAGACATGATGTAGTTGCTTTTTGTAATTATGGAATGAATATCGAATATGATGTTAGTAGATTTTGATAGTTTACATTATGTATCTTTGTAGTCACTATGGAATATATATGAATAATTGATGTTGGATTGTATATTGATGCTTCCGCAATAGAAAAAGAATTTTATTTTGCTGCGTTTGAATAAATGAAAATGAGAAAAGTATTGTGATAATTGGAAAAGGCCTCGGTGGCCGATCACAAACCCCTAATCCACATAGGCCGGATTTTGAGTCGTGACATTATACTTGGGTTGGCCCAATCCCATCTCAGACTCGACTCATGACTCGACCATCATTATTCATCTTCGTCTTGAATTTAGAGTTTATTGTCGTTGCAAGTTTGAAAATCTTTAGAGCTAAGTTCTTCGTGTTTCCTCAACTATTTTGATCCCTCTTTAATCCTCATCGACTTTTCAAACCTTAACTTAGAATTTGGTAGCGGTTGGTCTAAAACTCATCATGAAGCTCAAAGTCGAGCTCGATAATTTCTCTAAAACTTCAGTATAGTAGACTTGTTTCTCAATCAATTTTAATGTGGTTTGTTGCTAGCGACACTCAAGTCATAGGTTGTATTTCCCCATTCCTAGAATTGAGCTTAGTGCTCAATTATCTTAAGTTCCATTTTGGCCCCCTCAGTTCATGATTGGTTCTTATTAACCTTTATGCTTTCCACTTGGTTTTTCTTGTTTTGTGAATCATTTATCTCCTAGATCAAGTTTTGGCCACTAGAAACTGGTTTGATTTGGGTCGAGTTCTAGTTGAACTCTAGAGGTCTGTCAATGCGATTCCTATTAGGTTTTTGCATTACAGAGCCACTCAAGGTCTAAAATTCAACCTAATAATCCTAGAATTTACATAAGAGTTCAAAGGAAGTAAATAGATAGAGTTCTTACCTGTTTGGAGCTTGTGCTATAACCTTCCTTGAATTTCTCTCCCTTTCAACTTCTCCATTCTCTCTTTGCCCTAGCTTCAATCCAGCCTCTTTATGCATGAATCTCTCCATCTCTCACTCAGTTATATTTGCATGTAAGTTTTAAATTTGTTTGAGCCTATATATATATGGGAAAGGAATTCCTTCTCCATAAAGGAATTTCATGGTTAACAAATGTGCCTAAGGGCTATGCATGGTGGGCTACAGGTTGGTGTAACTTGGAGACTTTGTAGGTGGGCTATGTATATGTCTTTTTGCAGAATTTCTCAAGTTGCACGTGTTTGCCCCTTTTCCCTCCAATTATATGCACATGTATATACATATATATACACATACACTAATACACACCTGGTGTGTGTTTAAGCCGCCGTCATCATGTGCAACTTTCAAGTAAATAAAAATATGTGGTCCCACACATTATATAATGGAAAGAGATGATTTGTTACTATTTTTTATACAACAAATTTATTGTGTTTAAGTGATGAAGCACATTTGCTTCTAAGTTTTGATGTGTCCATGGGAGCCCTTTTTACTGATGTGGTACAACTAAGTTTGTTAATTGAGTTGAAGGGTGAGTTGGAGTCTACGTACCATCCATACGTCCCTAGCCTATTCAATTAAAAAGTAGATGCACTAATAAAATACCAGTGAAGAATCTAATACCTTGTGTGAAAACATAACATTAATTGATATTTGTGTATAGCGACTTAATTATATGTGATGCGAATTTCCGTGAAGTTGTTGTTTGAGCTAGGAATGACAAAACTTAACCGTACCCATTAACCCGTCTGGAGATTAGTGGGTTGGGGTAACTCATTTTAATTTACGAGTTGAAATGGGTTGGATAATATCAACCCGCTTAAATATTAAGTTTTGACGGGTCAAAAACGAGTTAAGGTGGGTCTGTCACAAATTTACTTTACAAACATTATATTTCTCGAAGTAAGATTGAGCAGCTGAGCCTTTATCTCTACAATTGCCTCGCTTCTTTTAGACTTGTTGATGGCGACGATGACATAAACAGACACCTGTTGGTGGTCTTCTCCGACTGCAAGAGGAAATTCAAAGACTTTCTGTTGGAACTCCAGCAAGCTCCGATGAAGATTTCATACACCATCTCTTATATCTCTGAATTAAATAGATCGAAACCCAATTGGCCAAATGACTTGGGGAGTTCATCGCATGGCAAAATGGAAATATTATTGTTGTTGTTGAGATTTTAAGGTGGTGTCCTCTGGTATTCCTTTTTCATAATGATGCATCTAGGATTGTGAGACCTTTTATATACACACACACACATTTGTAAAATTCTGCGTATTGCACTATATTAATTACAAATGTCTTAAATAAGGCTCTATAATATATACAAATTAGTCTCAAATATAATATATAATATATGTATATACACACACACATGCTTATATAGATATATGGTTAATACATATTTTTTTTTATAAAATTTTTTGCACTATTATATATGTAGAATATTGCATTATTATTAATTTCATAGTGCTACTAATAGTGCAACTTGCTTCTTAGGAAATTTTCTCTCTCTCCTAATAAGAAAAAAGAAGAAGAATGTACAATTCTAAATATCTAAAGGAGATAATACTGGAGCGTAGTACTATTAGTATTGATGCTATCTTTAAGGATTTTATTTTTTTTATTAATTTTTTATGTTGTAAAATATAGCCAATAAAAAGATAATGACAGATTTAAGACATTGGGAGAAATTTTTTTCAAGTCAAATACAGGTAAACGGGTTAGATTCGGGTTGATCTAATCTAAATTCACCCAACCCGTATTCAACTCGGTATATTCTGGGTTGATTTTGGGTCCAATCCGTTTATGACCCCGCCAGTTTGCCAAGCATAGTTTGGGCCTAGGCCCGGGCCACTTCAACAAAACTACAGCTCTAAACCAGCCCAACTAATACTGGGCTGGCCTGAATTTCACATCTAGCAACAAATTTCTTGAAAATAGAATGATATGTAATACTTTAGCACTTCTGCATTTCACTTGGGCTTTGTTGTTGTGGCTTACAAAGTCGAATGATTTTTGTTATTAAATGTATATGTTTATAAATAAATAAGTTTATGTTATGAAAAAATTAGCATTATTTCAAAGTTTTTTTTTTCTTGTTTCTTTTTTTGGGGGGGGGGGGAGGTTGTAAGAATTTTTTCATTATGTAAAAGCCTCAATAATTTTATGTTAACGTTCCAAAGTTGTGATTACGTACACACTCAGTGATTTTCTATTTTTCTATCATTATATATATATATATATATATATAAAACTAAAAAAAAAAAAAAAAGGGAGGAGGACCATAGGTTTCTAACCAAACTTCTTAGCAGATAGTATAAAAAGAAAAAGGAAGTGAGGAAGGCGAAAGAAAACAAAAGGAAATGCACTGTAAACACTTTTGCTAATATTAATATTGAAAAATCATAACATTTATATGTTGAAAAGGAGTAAAACTTCACATATATACAGCCAAAAGGTGGCTGAACATTTAAACAAAGAGAATTAAAAATTAGCAATGACCATATGACATCACGATGCACATGATTGTCCAATATTTCAGTATATACATAATCATTGAGTATAGACATGTATACACACCATGCATGTGTACATATGTTGAAAAGTTAAATCAAAATAGATTTTGAATAAAAAATAAAAATGATATAATTAATTTTTATTCAAAATATATATAAAATTTTAGTCTTTTTTAAATTAGTTCACTCTAAAATTTTGTTCCAATATAATTTTTATTCATCATTTCTCTAATTTCCTATCCAAAATTCAAATTTTTTGGCAAATTCAATTTTTACTCATCATTTTTATCACTTTTTTTTTTCCTAGGAGGATAGTAAACTATATATAGAGACTGATATGAGAAAAAGATTCATTGTATATGTTTGTAATTAAATAAGTTGTATGTTTTTAAAAAAAAAATTAGTGTTATTTCAAAGTTGTAGTTACGTTCCAACCACCACATGCAGCACCACCACCACCTCTTCTTTTCTTCTGTCTTTAATTAGCTCCGTACATCCTTTGTATTTTAGCTAAGTTGTGAAGGGAGTCCCCATTCTCCAAGTGGGAAGAAGATTCTGTACTAAGGATATCAATCCAATTCTGCCCTTATAATATGTTTTGGAATAAGACCCGCACCTAATTTAAAGGAACCGAAGCTTCGTTTCATATGGAGCTACTTATTCATTGATTCTTGATTTTGGGAGTAATACATTCAGGTTAATTAGACGTTTAGGTACTATTAGTAAATTTACTGATTTTTTTTACTATTTATTGACATGAATATATAATGTATTCAAATTATTGAATAATTTCTTTTTGGTATACGTTATTTACAACATTGTGAAAAATTAATAAAATTATCACGCATCACATCAAATTACATCATATCACATAATTTTATATCATATCACATCACATCACATCACATAACTTTACATCACATCATCTCAAGTTTAGCATAAAACTTTGTGAAAGACCTATATAGTGTGATGGATGGTCTGGTCTTCCCGAATAATCACTCATTACATTACATGGCTAAATACAGTAACATATATTTCTATCTTCAGAACATTTGAAAAAATCAAATCCTCCATCATCCTCATCTGTTTAGCATAAATCTCCCCAACTCCGAAGAAGAAAGCAAGAGTGAGGATAAAACAGCCCGCACCATTATAAGAAAATGAAAACCAAGTCTCGCTTCAAATTCTTCTCCCAAAAGTTCGGATACTGCTGTCGGTAATCCCTCACGGAGGCGGGGGAGATGGCTGTGTTGTCACCAATCCCCTGAAAAGAGAGAAAAATGGGCAGCTGATAAACCAAGTTGTTCGTCATCATGATGAGCTGAAGATTTTTAATTTCTATTCATAAAAATCAAATCATACATCCCATTAAAAATATAAAATGGAAGATTTCTAACATTTTCCTTAATTTCAAATAAATACATGTTAATTTATGTCATATATTATTACAATGTAATACAAACCTGACATTCTTTTTTTTTTCTTCTTTAATTCTACTTTTCTCCAAATTTATTTTTCCTTCCTTCTTTCTCAATTTTTTAATAACTAAAAAAAAAAAAAAACCCTACCTAAATAACCTTTTCTATTCAAAAATAAAATAATTCAGTTAGATATTTTTTTCTTTCTAAATCTACTTTTCCTTTCTTATTTCTCAAACCTAAATAACCCCCCCCCCCCCCCCCCCCAATTCCTTGCCTATTTATCAATTTTACTTCTTCACAATCTTCTAATTACACAATCCAAAGAAAATTTCAAATTACACCATCTTTTAGTTCTTCATCCAATCTTTCAATTTGCACACTCATACTAACAACAGACTCATAGTCTTATTCTTCAATCTTAAAATTTTTTATCGTTATCAAACTTTTAGCGATCATTGAAGGCAATAGCCATACAAATTTCGGTAAAATACTCAATAAATCATCATTAAATGTTACTTCTGACCATGTACAAACTAGTTTAAGAATTTCTCACGAACAACAATTCTTCTTTTTCATATCATTTTGTTCAATTCCATCAACTTTGTTTCGATCTCTTCGTGCATGTTTCAATTGTTATTAACCAAAGTTATCTCTATATTTCAACAGATCTGTACATAGATGTTATATCTTTTTTCATTTTGTCACACTGAAATAGTTTGTAAAAGTGGGGATTGTTAATTTTCAAGTTTGTTGCCAACAAAAACTTTACTTTCTAATTTTTCCTATCTTTTCAAACTTGTGTGTGCGTAAAGATTTTGTCATCGAGATGTGAGTTCGGCCCTTTTAAGAGAAGATTTCTAACTTTAGAAATATAGCTAACGATTGAAGACAATGATTTACTTTATTATAGTATTTTGTTTTAATAATTTTTATATTACATTAACAAAGTTTTAAAAATTAGTTGCATAATAAAGAGAGTTGTTTGTAGATTATGAAATTTCTTCTTAAAAATAGTCATGTCTAAAAAACAAAATTAAGCGCAAATTGCACTAAGAGTACTATTAGATACATTGGCTTAGTATATCCAGAATGATTTCATCCATCATAACCTTGTTTTAAAAGAAATTTAAATAAAAAGTAGAAATATATGTATTAATTACAAAAATATCATTGATATATCATTCGATAAACCAAACTAATATATCAACTAATTTTCTCGTACTAAACCATAACCACCTAATCCACGTACAACCATAAGACCATAAAGAAACTAGAAAAAAATTAGTCGTTTGCTTTAAAATTATTTTTATGACTTTAATTATTGGTAATTTTTTGTTGTTATTAAAACTTCTTCCTTTTTAATAAAAAGAAGGTTCAATTCATTTAGAGTTCGAACATGATACACTAATGCGATTGCATGAATCTCAACGTTCTTTTTGTTGACAAACATGGGAGAATTTTTTAAATATTATAAATAAATAATCTAGAGTGTACATAATTAAAGAATATATATACACACACACACACGTAATCTAGTACAGATGCTACAATAAAAAAAAAAAAATTATATTACAAATAAATTTATATTTAAAATAAAAAAAAGTACAAATCTGAAATGAATTATAAATTTAAAATAAAGTTTTAATTATAAAATTTGGAAAATTATTCTGCAAAAATACAATTCTAACTAATTAAAAATTAAAATAAAAGATTCTTAATTTGAATTGGATTCTAATATTTAAAAATATATATATATATATAAGTAAGAAATTTAGGAATTTATAAAATAAAAAAAATTCCTAATTTGAATTGGGTTCTAATTTTAAAAATAGAAATTTTTAATTAAGAAACTTAGATATTTTTAAAAATTTTGTTAACTTTCCTCCTAAAAGATTTAGTTAAATTAAGAGTTTGGGAGAGAAGAGCTGAGAGGGAAGAGTAGAAAAAAAATTGAGGTACAAGTCGTAAATTATTTTCAAAAGTAATTTGAATTTATCAAATAAACTAAATCTAATAAATTATGATAAGAATCCTACTTAAATTAAACCTTTGACTGGACTAAACTTAAACGTAACTTAACATACTATTGACAAAAAATAAATAAATAAACAACCTGACACATGTAAAAATTAAATTTAAGATGTAAAAGAATTGATTTTTTTTAAATTCATTATAAAATTTAAGAATTTATCAAACAAAATATTACTAATTTGAATTGAATTCTAATTTTAAAAATATTTTTTTTAATTAAGAAAATTAGATATTTTAAATATTTTGCTAACTTTACCTATAAAAGATCTGGTTAGATTTTGAGTTTGAGAGAAAAGAGCCGAAAGAGTAGAAATTTGTGAAAAAAAAAGAGTAGAAAAAAGAACTAAGGTAAAACAAGAATGATGTACAACTCGTAGATTTTTTATTTTTTATTTTTGAAAAAAAACTGAATTTATCAAATAAACTAAATCTAATAATTGTGATAAGAAACATACTTATATTAATATTTTACTTGATTGAATTTAAATGGAACCAACATACTACTAATCAGAAAAAATCTGACATCGTAAATTATTTTGTTTTGAAAGAAACTTAGTTTATCAAATAAGCTAAATCTTATAAATTGTAATATAAAAAAATATGCTTAAATTAAATCTTTACTTGACTAATCATAAATGAAATCGACATATTATTAATAGAGAAAAAGAACTGACGTGGTCAATCTATATTCAATTTGCTCTCATATTATAAGATAGCAAACTTAATTTGTTTGACATTTGTAATACTTTATATTAATTTAGGTGGAATTTAAAAGTTATATTCAGAGTAAGTACGTTTTATAGTGAAAGTTTTTTTAGTGTGTCAAAAGGAAATTTGTGACAACTCATACATAGCACGGGTCAATAATCGTGAATATATTATTATCATGGTAGTTGCTACACTATATACACATATACATAGGGGTCCAATTTGGACAGGTCAAATTCGGGTTGAGTCATGTCTAAGCCTGGCCTGAGCTCTAGGAAGGTCAACCCGAGCCCGACATTGAACTCGTGTAATCCAGCTCGAACCTGTCCCGAACTAAAATTCGTAGGTATTGAGTTAGCCCGAGCTTGAGCCTGATGAGAGCCAATTTTCAATTTCAATTTAGATGATTGAAAATCTAACTTTCAAATTTTGATCTATAATTTCTTCAAGTAATGTTACATATTATAAACTTAAGCTTGCAAAAGCCCATTCCCAAAAGATATAATCAAAACTAGCAATCAATAGTAAATGTGTGCATGTATGTTATAAACTAGAGCTTACAAAAATTCACTCACAAAAAAATAAAATCAGAACTACCAATCAACAAAAAATATGTATATGCGTGTGTTAACTGTTAATGTGCATAATCAGATCATGTAATGAGAGGAGGTTGAGTTTTCATACTATTACGATCTGAATTCGAGTCGCAACTTAAAAGGTCATTTGACCCTTAACCAGTGAGTAGATCACTAGATCACTAGATTATTTTTTAACAACTATTATTATTTGAATTCATTTCGTAACCAAGACTGTACTTATTCAAGTCCCATAAAGGAATTAAGTGAAATTAACTTTCATCAAGTTCAACTATACAATAATATCCATCAGTATATAATATGGTTACATTGTTCAAAGCTAACTCTACTTTCTTCTGATACAAGTATGTAGATACAATAAAATTAAATAAAAGAGTACAAGCACCCTTATCAATGTGAAAATCAAATACTACTATAGTCTCTGCCTATCTTGTAATGCTCTAGCAACACTCATCTACTAGTCTAGTAACTGTCATTCACATGAACAGTAGGAGTGAGCCATAATGCTTAGTAGGATTTTTCAAAACACACAAGCAAGCAAAGTAATCCAAGTCCAAATAGGACAATCCCTAATGACTAATATGTAACACATGCACCTAAAAATCATTAAATAATAATCCACAAGTAAAGATTCACTAATCAACATGGTATAATATAATTCAATGTTTTATAACAATAGAGAAATAAACAATATAGTACCACAATATATCTAGGTATACCTATTTTTAACGAAAACCATTTCCCATTCAAAGCAATATCAACAACAGTATATATATTTTACGTGTACAATTCACAACACAACTATAAGATCAAATGTAAAACATCCAACATGTAGAAGCCCATAACACAAACCACATAACTAATATATATGTCATCTATCAATACAATCAATGCACACATTTATACTTTAAGAATGTATTATGCAATGCTTTATAATGTTATGCTCGTGCTTTGATGTTCGCAGGGCTCTCGTTAAGCCCATCCTAAACCTGTGGGTCTACAGACTTAATACACGAGGTGTCGTTTACGGGTTACTAACCCAATAGGACTAAGCACCCTTTCGTGCAAGGTTTCGGCTCGGTCGAAAGGAAAACTCTGTCCCAATCACAAGAATTCCAGGTGATAAGGATGATCACAATTCATTTATGAATATCCAATCTGATCTCATTACATCTCCGTGCAAGATGTACTACATCAAACCCAAATGTATAATTAAAGAATCCATCCTACATCTTAAGGAATACAATGACAGAACCCATGCATCAAAGTACACATATACATGATAAATGGAAAAATAGAACATCTATGACAATCAAACTATAAATATCCCATGATAAGTATGTGGTAATAGTCAATCAATGAGTAACTATAAGGAATTTATACTTAAGTTCTTTATGCTTAAACATTGGGTATCTTATGAGTTCGTGATATTAAATTTTGGGGCGGTCGTGACCCATAGTACTTAGGTTTGATGTCATTTCCATAAGTCCTCTAAGGCCATTCATACCGTAACCTATATATAGAATGTCTAATTTCTCAAACAGATGTAAAAAAAAAAAGGTTCCTAGGCCTCAAAAACCTTAAATAAGTCTTATCTCGAAGATTTTATATCATTTAGTTGTCTTTTGAATCCCCAATGGCACTTTCATAATTTTACTGACACTAATTTCATGTCTATCGAGACATCATCTCACAAAATGGGCCTTAAAAATATATCAAACCCAAAAATCCTAAGGTAAGCCTCACTGTATTTTATTTCTCTTTTAGATGTTTGTTCTATGCCAAAAGGCATTATTGTAACTTTACCGATACAGTAATACTGTCTACCGAGATATTGTCTTACCAAATGAACCTAAAAGGTCCAAAAATCCTAAGGTAGGTCTTCTTAGATCTTAATTCACCTTTTTGATATATGTTCAGTGCCTAAAGGCATTATTGTAGTTTTACTCATTCATGTGGAACCAACTCTGTGTCCAAATTTTCTAATTCTGAAATTATATTTGGATTCTAAGCATCCAAAAATCTTTGAAATGGTATTTTCAAACTTCAATTAATCATTCAAGTATTCACTTTAATCCTAAGGGAAATATCATCATTTTACTAATCATTGGTCTCAATTTACTTAATCTTACAGCGTATTTGGATTCAGGGTATCTAAAAACCTTGAATATGCCTTGTTTTTATTAGGTAATTAATTTCTCAATCTAACTCCAGGGGTAAATTTTTCAATTGCTAATTTAGCTGGGACCATCACCGGATCCCAATTGTCACGACCCATAACCCACCCTCTGTGGATTCCTGAACTAAGACCGACATTGCCACTTAAATAGGTCGTACAAAATCAAATGAATTGCACAGGATAGTCAAAATTTTCTTTTTAAATAACCGTGGAAGCCACACATATGCAACCCATTTGATAACCATCACAAACTTCAACACTTAGTATTAAGATCATCTCCACACATATTTTCCATCAACATTATTCACATTACGTATCTAATATTTCTTCTCATATCACAAAGCTAGAACATCTAGTAAAAGTATTGTTCTTGCAAGTTCAACTCAAGTTAAGGTTCTGAAGTTGTACATTATCAAGATTGTTCATAAGTATATTACTAGCTCTATTCGCCACCATCACTAATTTTCCTTTCTATAAAGTCTTACCTGAGGGGTGGGGAGGGGATTGGGGTGAGCTAAACAAAGCTCAGTAAGTAAATCTTTTCCTTTGCCATTGGTTTGAGAAGAAAAGAAATAACAAGTGCCTTGGGCCATGTTTCAAGATCTAGTGTCCAGAACAATAAAATAAATAGTCATAATAGATGGTGTTCAAATTATGGTTACAATAAATCAGATACAAATACAACAGTTCAGATATAATAGATTGGGTATAGATTAGATTATAACAGAGTAAAACCGATACCACAGATCAGATCAAAGATGATCATAAGCTATTAAATAGAGTTTCCATAATAAAACAGTAGTTTTTCATAGATAAAATAATATTTGTTGTTCAGAAATGTACATATTGCATAGAAAAATGCTTTAAAGATGTCATATAATAGATAACAGAATGGGCCCTACTACCCATAACAAAATGCGTATCTAGGTGTACCGTTATCATTGGGCCATCCTAAATAGCATGTGAGCTCTAATAAATATAAACCATCTTTACCAAGGACCATAACAAAATGTCGGGTGGTGTACCCAAGCATAGGCTATAAGGCTAGTGACATCTATAGGAATTCAAAAGGGCATTGTGATATACACAATCCTGAATGTCGACAAAGAAGTCAAGTTAAATGCCGATGTCCACAAGGAATGGATCAAGAATAGTTCATCAAAATATATAACAGAGAGTTAAGAATATAAATAACATTCAAAACAAGAGAATCCCAAAAAGATGCCAAATATTTAGATCAGAAGGACACAAAAAATTACAAATATCCACAAAGGAATTGTAGATCAGATCTTAGTAACTGTACAATAGCAATCACAACAGATACAGAAAGTGAGCTACTAAAAAATACAAATAATGTGCTCACAGAAGCAAATAAAGTTATTTCCTACTTTAGAGTTCAGGTTTACTTACCTTGGGTCCTTAGCATTTTATTTCTATATTTATCCCATAACAACTATCCAATAGCCACTGTCCCATTTTCCATCCTTGGGTGATCCTATAACAATGGATAAAAAATACATTGTTTGTCGAATCAACACACATTCTTATTCATGTATCTTAATTTAATGTTCTTAAATCATTTTGAACTTTATTTGGTTAATTAAGAGACCCTTAGATTCCTAGTTTAGGGTTCTTGACGCTGTATAGCTTATTTGGCCCTTAAAATTATCTTAAAAATGGCCAAGTTTTCATATATGTTTTTTCGACACTTTATTTGATGAATCTAATTCCACCTTTGAGTTTAAAACGTTGAAAAACCTTAGGTTAAGTACCTTCGCATTTATTAGAGGTCATTTGGTAGCTATATTAAGCCTTTAAGACTTTCTAAGAATTAGTCAAGTTTAACTGTTTATGTATTTTAAAATTTCATTAGCCCAAACGGAGTCCATCATTTGGTTCAGAATATTGAAAACCCATAAGTTTGTTTTTTTTTACAGATCTTGATTTGGCTTTGTCTAGCCCATTTTATACTAGAGAGAAGTTTTTCTCACTTGAATAAGGGTATAATGGTAATTTTATTTAATTATATGGGCATATTAGTAATTTTGTAATTTTTAGGGGTATCTTCATAATTTCTAGAACTTCAGGGGCTAAATAATAATTTTATTTATTTTTTAGGGGTTTTATTGAATTAATTTCTAAAAGTTGGCCATAGTATAATAAATTAGAAGATCAGTGGTCAAATTATAATAATCAAAACTTCTAGTTTATTTCATTTTTCCCCCAAACCCATTGGTTTAGTGGTTTTAACAGAGAATTGATTTTCTTTCACTATGAACTAACCGGTTTGATCACATTCCAAGTGAATCATGGAAAAACCCTTGAGAACCGACCAATTTGATTTGATTTAATGCGTCAGCGTAGTGTCATGCTGGTGTTATTTGAACAACATTGTATTACTTATATGTTAATTAAACCTTTGCATTAAAAGAAAGTTAGAATCACGGTGAGAGTTTAGACTCTATTTATCAAATTATATACTTTATTACACTAAGTATCTCTTTAACTAATTTAGAATCTACCATTGAATTCGGAATGTCAAAGAAAGTCAATTTAGGCTTTTACGGTTTTTAATTTGAATTTTTATACTAAAAAGGGTAAAATGGTCATTTTACCTGTCTTTATTTTTTGGGAGCTATTTTCACAAATTAGACTTCACCGTTGAGTCCCGAATGTTTGAAATAATAAAGATTCACTGTTTACTTAGTTTAATCGGAGTCCGTTTGACTCACATTCGACTCAGGGGCATTTTGGTCATTTGGCATGTCTGTAGGTATTTTATTTTGTCAGTACTCTGTCTTGTGAAACGGATCTTACCACTGGATCTAGAAGATCCAAAATAGTAAATTTATACTATTCACTTGCTTAATTTAGAAATCAAAAATTAATTTAATAATTAACTAAATTAAATTAATTAAGTATAATTAATATATATATATATATATATATTATTTGGGTGAAGTAAGACCACATGTGCCTCAGTGGCACAATGGTCCGTGCTCATGATTCAGCCCCTAAGTCCAACGTTCAAGTCGCGGGGGTAGCAGGCCCTGCACTTGTTTTTTTTTTCTTTAATCCTCCTAACTAAACAGTGGACTAAGGGTTAATCAGGGATGGGATAACCTTATTCCCAAACTGAATTTAAATTTGATTTCTTATCCTAATATCCAAACAGCCCCCAGCCCATTTAAAACTTAAAACAGTAGCCACTAAACCGTGAGGTGGGTCGGGTTCCTACCCGACCCGACCAAACAGTGGTCGTCCCTCACAGTTTTCCGGCGGTCTCTGGTCACCATCTCCGGCTCCAGTGACCAGAAAATTGAAACTCAGGAGTTTTTTTCTTTATTTTTCTTGCTGTTTTTTGCTCTTTTTCATTTTTAAATTATTCTAACACATATTCAACACATTCTAACACGATTTTAGGCATTTAAAATCGAACAAAATAGTCCTAAAACTTCCCATTCAGTTTTTCGATCATGGCCCATTTCTACCCCATTTCTCAACCGTTTTCTTCGCGATTTCTTCCTAAATTCCTATTTTTTTCCCTAGAACAACATTGTACTATCGTATTCAAGCTTTGAGCAATTCTAAATAAAAGCTAGAAAATTACAAAGAGAAAAAAAATGTGGGCTTACCTTCTGGTCCCTCTCTCTTGCTTCCTCTTTCCTCCTTCCTCTTCCTCTTCTCTCCTTCTATTTCTCTTCTGCACTCCGAAATCCTTCTTAGCTTCCTTTTGGTTTTTTTTCTTTGTGTTTTTTTTTCCCAACCCATCGCATGGGTTTATAACTAACCTTGTGCCCATCAGTTTTCCCTTCCTGTTTCTATCTTTCCATCTCCCTTCCGTTTCTTTTCTTCTATTTTGAAGGTAACCCCCTCCTCTTCATTACTTCCCCATTATGTAGTTACCATATATGTATTACATGCCCATATATATATATATATATATATTGATAGCTATATATATATATACATCTAAATATATAACTGTTACACTATATATTTAGGTTACCATTTATATATATATATATATATAATGTCATATTTTAGTTGAATATATATATATATATGTATCCACATTTCAAATATACATATAACATGCATTTTTATTTTTATTTTATTTTATTTCGATATTGGTTCATGACTTGCTTGGGCATCATCCATACATTCGAAACTATTTAGATTTCACAACTGTCCATTCCATTCGATATCATAACATAAAATCTTATCGGCTCGGGTTTACATGGTTCGCTTGGTTACAATTCGAGTCAGGGTATTACATTTTCATTTTTCATTTATTGGCAAAAGAGAGAAAGTGTAGGGTTTTTCATCAATGATGGCTTTCCACACATCCAGGTCCTACGTCCAGCTTTTTTTTTTTTTTTTTTCTTCTTCTTCCCTTTTCTCATTTTCTTGGTTCATAGTGTTTCGCTATGTGAGCCTCACACAAACACATTGTTTCACACACACACACACACACACACACCTTCTATTCACACAGAATACACACACCTTTTATTCACACAGAGTACACACACCTTCTATTCATACAGAGTACACACACCGTCCATATACACACATTGCACTCAACATACACATTGTCTCTTAGTTTCACACTTACACAGAATGACACTCTCTTCTCACACACACGTATACTGTGTCTCTCATAAACACTCACAGTGGTTCACATTCTCTCTCACGTACACTTGTCTCTTTTCCTCACACATGAACACACACATATATATATCTATAAGGCATACCCATACCCGGTTGTCTTAGAGAGAGAGAAATTTTGAAATTAGGGAATGGTCAACTAAGTGAGAAAAAAAGAGTGTGCTTGCCCATTTTGGCTCTTGTCACTCTCAAGTGACTTATCACTCTTCCACACACACAAAATGATGTACTAGCACACACACTATCATTCTCCACATAGGATTCTTTATTGGCCAATAGCAATGTACCATATGACATTGTTTATAAAGTTGTGTCCAGCTTCTTTGAAAAGCTTCACATGTTAAATGAGATGCCACATGGCCAGTTCGTCACTCGTGTGTGCACAAGCATCCAAAATTTAACTGTATTGGAATCGCACCAAAATTAACATGCTAGTTAATTTAGACACGTAAATTCCAAATATGTCACATGTCTCTCTAAATTCCAATGATAAGATTTTCATATTTATCTGCGTTTCGAATTTGACTATGACCTTGTGACCCACACCATTCTTGAATAAATTTCTAAAATTATTTCTAAGCCTCAAAATGTCGAATTAATCACTAATAACTCATTTTCAAAATTTATTCAACTCATTTTCATTTAATTAATTATCTATTTTTTTATTCAGGCTGGAAAATCACCAAAATGTTTTTTGGTCATTTTTTGGATATTTACTCATACCATCACTATAGCCTTCCTTAATATTTAGTTAGAGAGTGAGAGTGAGAGATCGAGTGACTACACCATGAATGATTCTAGCCTCAACGGAAGACAATATGCTCCAACTCGAGTTCGTCAAGGAAAATGATGATCGTTCGAATGTGGTTTTCTAGGTGATCGATCATGGTGTCAATGCCACGAGTGATGAGTGGCTAGGGTTTTGTGATGGATCGACGATGGTTCTTGTGTGTCAACGAAACTATAGAAGGCCGAAGATGAGAATAAAAAGTGACCAGAGAACGGACGGAGATGGCCAAAGAAGCATGATTTCTTGTCAGTAGCAGCTAGGGTTAAGCGAAGGAGACTTTGTGAGAGGGGGAGAATGAAGAGACGATTTAGGGCTAGGGCTTGTGATGCAAATGAATGAAGTTGCAACCTAAAATTGTGTATTTTTATCAAATGAATAAATGACCCACATCTATTGGCTTTGCAAAATCTAATGATCTTAATTAATCAATATCATAAAGTGTGTGTATATATATATATATATATATATTCTTTGGGATTGAGTTGGGCTTGGGTTCCCTGTACCCTTACCGAAGCCCAACCTGAATTTAACTCTTTTCATTTGTGCTCAACCTCATCCTAATATTTTGAAAATTTTGTCCAAGCCGGTGAAATTTTGGGTTGGGTACGGGTTGGCTCACCCGACTTGCACCCTTACACATAAATACATGAAAAATTATTGAATGATTTTTGGAATCATACTCCAATAAATGAATAAAAGTTAAGTATTCAAAAAAAAAAAAAAAAAGCATTGATCATATGCACACATAATTTTCAATCATTAAATAAAACCGATGTTCAAGAGAGTAGAGCACTGAACATTTGCTTTTTGTGTATATCTGAGGAAGGATCAATATAGGTTCCGGACCTAACTCTTAACAAAGCCAAAAGAAGAAGCAGATGCCCAGTGAAGTCTTTTATTAATCTCAATGAAAAACCATTACATCAAATCATATTACGCAAACCCAAAGGTCAACACCCATTTGGCCTCTGACGTAGACCATCAACCTTATTGTTTTTAGTCTATTCTTTCATACATATAACACTTCTGTGTATAAGAAAAAATTCCAAATACACAAAAACTGACTGGACATTTCAAGAGACAGACATATGATAAGCATGAGGCACAGCACCATTACATGATTGTACATGCTGATGGGTTTTCATCAGTAAAGTAGTAAATAGAGGTGGAGCATGGTTTCCCATAGTAACCATCATGACATGGTGCTGATCTTCCACAACCGCAGTAACATGGCTGGGGCTGGGGCCTGGGACTATCACAACACGGTTCTGACCTTCCACAGCCACAATGACATGGTTTGGGCCTTTTACACCCATGATAACATCCATCAAAACACACTCCTATTGGACAAACCAGTATCGGTGGGGGTGGCGGTGGCGGTGGCGGTGGCGGTGGCGGGGGCGGGGGCGGAGGCGGGGGCGGGGGCGGGGGCGGGGGCGGTGGCGGTGGCGGTGGCGGGGGCGGGGGCGGGGGCGGGGGCGGGGGCGGGATCTCAATACACTTGATTGTTTTCCCACCCTTGCAACACAAGTTGCGACGAAACTTCTCGGGGCTGCAGCATGCCACAGTGATCGTCACCGTATTTTTTTTTTCATCAAATGCCTGGTCTCGTATTTCTATTTTCCCAAAATTTAACATCACATAAATAACTCAGTTCTTATCCGCAATTTGAAAATAAATAAATAAAAGGCAGTTATAGCTGCATGCAGAGATTCATGAAATGAGAATGAACATATAGAGATGGAGAGAGAGTCTCACGGGGAAATTTACAGAGTATTTTCTTGATCTTCTTGTAGCAGCGAGGGCACTGAAGGTTGACCTTCAGCACCATTTTCGTAACCTGTCAAATGATAGATGAAAAAAAGTAGAATTATACGGAAAGAAGAAGGTAGATGAAGAATTACAATCATTGACCACTGTTTGTGAAGAGAGAAACTTCATAATTTGCAGAAAAAAGGGTTAAGAAAAAACTGAATCATGACATGGAAAGATTTGGTCGACAAGATAAAGATCGTACAGAAAGCTGAACCCAGAAAACAACAGTAGAGTACAATCACAATGTCAAACAAAAAACAAAAAAAGATATAAAGCAAGCAAATTAATCTAATGGGTAAAGAGAGAACCGACCTGCTGATCCGCCATAGTTGTGACAGATGGGATCTGAACAGAGGGGAATGAGTAGTTGAAGAATACTGATGTACTGATAACTAAGTGAGAGAGACAGAGAGATGAAAAGGGCAGGTCTTATTATTATGGTAAGCCTCAAGGAATTGAATTGCGCCTTAAGAAGAGTGAAAAGCGTCTAAATTTTTATTTAGTAAGACGTTGAAAGTTCATGTGTCCATCAACATTATCTGGAGAGTGGGTGGTGACTGGTGTTGCAAACGATCGCTGCGTCTTCACTCCTCATTTGCATTTGCATTTGCATGTGCCGACTTTGATGCTACCCCCTCACCTTCCGCTATTTATTCTAATCTCAGGTGCAACAATGCATCCCACTTGCGTGAACGTACACGTGTCCCAAGATGCGGTTGCGTGCTTCTTCATTCACTTCTTTCAGTTTGGTCCCTCTACTTTTAATTATTTTCCTCTTCCCGTTACTATAATTGCTTGAGCTCCCGACGTCACTTCTTTCATATACTTTTTGCTAATTCCATCTAATGAAATTTTTTTGTAATCCACTCAGAAAAGTAATTCCATTTTAATTATTCTAATTTGGTTTTAAATTTCTATAAATTAACTAGTTATGATGGTAAAAAACTTAATCACCGCGAGCGACAAAAGTAAATCCCGCGGTGTGTGGAGGAGTGAGCGAGATTCATAAGTAAAGATGAAAGTAACATCAATGTACTCTAAAGATTAAAGTCATCATAAAGTCGAATCATATTTTAGGCACTGCCCCTCTTAAGTTAGGGGGGGCCCGGCTATAAAGGCAGTTCAATTTGTACCCACACATCACATGGATTCATGTGACTATTCGCTTTCTTTTGTTTTTTGTTTTTGCACTTTTAAGACGAACAATCCTTTATTTTGCCTAGAGGTTTCATCAGTTTTTCATAATAAACTTTTTACTAGTAATTTAAATCCTATAAAAATATTTTCTTTTCTTTTCTTAAAAAATAATTTATTCATATTTATATATTTATTTTATATATATAAGTGAACAAATTGATAATGTGTTTTTTTTAATATAAATGGAGTATCTCATTTTTTTCACAAGCATATGAAGATCAGATCACTCTCTTCGTATAAAAATTATTACAATTTTAACAGGTTGGAATTATATGATTATAAAAAAAAAATTCTTCACTATTTTTGGTACAGTGCATCTGAATTAATAAACACTTGTCACATATACAAAATATATGAGTCATATACTAATGTAACAAATATTCATTAACTCAACAAGAAAGAAATAAAAATTATTTACTTTTATTAAAATAGAGACATTAGACGACCTAGAAATCAACGGGGCGGGCCATGCAATTCACGAGACCTAAATAAGAGATGTTGCTTTAGGGAACCCCTCCCATCCCATACAGAGAACCACATTATAATTTTGGTGGTTCCCGACAAAAGGAGAAAGTGACTCGTATGGTTACCGCACCTAACCATATGACAGACTTCATTAAGTAAGTTAGTGTTAAAGAGCTACTTCATCATTAAGCAAATAACTGTTCAACAGCTACTCAATGCAACTGCAAATCCAGATTATTCAACACACTTTTGGGAAATTATAATTGTTGCACCTAATCAAATCAAATTACTCCTGTGTTTATGGCAAGTATAGGAAGATTAATACTAAGAAAAGTTATGATTCATCTGATTGATTCATGTGTTGCTCATACAATATACAAACAGCTGAGATCAGAAATTGGACTATCTCAAACAACAGTCCAGTCGAAAGTTACAGCCACTGGACTCCCAAAGTTGTCCAACATGGAACTCATTAGTGACCTCTACATACAATTGTACTGCATGCTCTCCCCACTCCACACAAAAGTGAAAAAATTATTCATCGAATCTCTACCAATGAGAATCTGTCACATATACAAAAAGTCAAATAATAGACATACGTGACAACTCTTCATTGATAAGAGCCCATCAATACCAACAAACTGAATAACATTTCAGAAAATACTTCTATTTTATTGTGGCCTTCTAATAATATCATATCGTGTATATTATGATTTATATTTTTTAATAAATAATAACACATTCAACTCTGTGTCAAGGGCGTAACTACACAAGTGGGTTAGGCCAGGTTCTAGCCAATCCCAAATTTTAGAATTTCTTTTTTATACATGTAAAATTTTAACCTTTTTTAAATTAGTCTATCTTAAAATTTTAGTCAAACTCAATTTTTATTTATTATTTCTCTCATTTATCATCGAGAATTTTAGTCTACATTCAAAATTTTTGGCCTAATTTAATTTTAATCCATCATTTTTTTTATCTTAATTCTAAAATTTTGACCCAATTCAAAATTTCAACTAAATTTATTTTCAAAAGTTTTCTACCCCGTAATGAACCATACTTACTAAAAAAAACTTTCATAATTTATGAAACAAATGAACTCATGATCATATTGTTAAGTCAAATTGAACTACTGTATTCAAGAGTTTTAAATTGAAAGAATTACAATAGAATGAAATTACAGAATACCTTAAATTCATGCATATAAAATAAATCAATTAAATTAACATGCGTAAATGACAGAAAAAATAAGTTTGGAGTGAGCTAGCCTGTGAGGCATGTAATCACTGTCCTAAAGTTGTTGTGCCTCTCTACGTGAAGGTTCCAATGGTCACGGACAGCTCCAAGATACAACCCAAGTTTTGCACATAGCTAATCTCCTCAGAGTTCACGTCCATTGGGAGAAGGATGAACCGTCTAGAATCAAAGTTGCCCACACAAAAATGATATGAAAAAACAGAGAGGTTGGATGGAAGAAATTAAGAACTCTTAATCATCTACAAGTGGCAGAAAATCAGTAATAAAATTATTAAAAGGTCAACAACCAACATATCACAAAATTTGAAAATAGTTCAAACTAATTTTGAAACTTTCAAAGATATCAAAATACAACAATCTCCCACAAGTTTCAAAATTTATAAAACTCATAAAACACACACACACACACATATATATATATATATATAGGAAAGTTTGGGCAACTATTATACTATGTAATAGGTGTAAGTGTCTTCCGGACTTGAACCTCACTTAGTGTTGACAGTCTCTTTCTGAAGGATCATAGTGAACTAAGTCTTGAACTAGACCCTTTGAATTAAAGTTCAACAAGTCACACACACAGTACTGATATTAGACATGGTTCGCGAGTTAGTGATATTAAAGGTCATGCACTTGATCTTGATTTTCATGAGAGTTTCTAGAGAATAGCTTAATTCTCATAGTCGCGGCCTCATGACAACTCTCACTTAGGTGAGTCCTCCAAGGGTACATATGACTTATACCTCGTAAGAGTGTTCATGCCTTAGGCTCATTCAAGGTAAACCCTTTCTAAATGTCACATAACACAACACACTGCCATAGGGATGTGCATGAGGATTTTATTAAATGGCTCCTTATATAAAATGCTTGATATATAAGTAACGCAATATGAATTGTTACTACCCATTGAACATCCTTCATGGGGTCCCCAATCACAGAGGTTGGGTTACTTCCCTAAGTGACTTCCTTGTGAACTTAAGCTCATCCCCCTCGACAAATCTAGGACTACACTCCTAGATAATCCCTTAGTCAAATGATCAGTAATATTGGGTTCAAATTTCACATATTTTAATGATATTATATTTTTATTCAACATACTTTTTACACATTTATATCTTACTTATACATGTCTGTTCATTTTCTTATTAGTATGTGTTTGCTTTATTAACTCTAATACAGCTCTATTGTTACATCTTAATGAGATGTGCATAATACAGCACACTGCCATAGGGATGAGCAGGAGCATTTTATTAAATGGCTCCTTATATAAAGTGCTGGATATATAAGTCACGCAATATAAATTGTTACTACCCATTGAACCTCTTTCATGGGGTCCCCAATCACAGAGGTTAGGTTACTTCCCTAGGTGACTTCCTTGTGAGCTTAAGCCCATCTCCCTCGACAAATCTAGGACTACACTCCTAGATAATCCCTTAGTCAAATGATTAGCAATATTGCGTTCAGATTTCACATATTCCAATGATATTATATTTTTATTCAACATACTTTTCACACATTTATATCTCACTTGTATATGTCTGTTCATTTTCATATTAGTATATGCTTGCTTTACTAACTCTAACACAGCTCTATTGTCACATCTTAATGAGATGGCTGGCATTGGTTTATTTACTAGAGGTGTGTCTAATAATAAATTTTTGATCCATTCAGCCTCAGAACAGGTGGTATCTAAGGCTATAAGTTCTGCCTCCATAGTACTCCTAGAGATTATGGTAAGTTTTTTAGAACCCCAAGATATGGCAGCTCCTCCTAATAGGAAAACGTAACTAGTGGTGGACTTTATATCTATACTATCCGTAATCCAATTTGCATCACTATATCCCTCAACAACATTTAGAAACCCTTTGTAACATAATGAATAATCTAAAGTTTCTCTAAGATATTTAAACACTCCCTCTAAGGTAGTCCAACGTTCTTTGCTAGGATTATGGGTATATTTACTAAGTCTCCCAACTGCATAAAAAATATCAGGTTTAGACTTATTTGTTATATATAATAAAGATCTAATCAATTGTGAGTATTTCAATTGAGAAACTAGTTGACCGTTATTCTTTTCCAAGTGTACACACAATCATAAAATTCAAATTTTCTCAACATTTTTTATATAGTACTTGATTGATTCAAAATAATACCTTCAGACTTTCTCTCTAACTTCATCCTTAAGATCACATAAGTTTCTCCCAAATCTTTCATATCAAATTTTCTAGAAAGATAAGATTTAACATCCTCAACTATTTTTAGATTTGTCCCAAAAATAAGTATATCATCCACATAAAGACATAAAATAATACTAGCTTCATTATATTCCTTATAATATAAGCACTTATCATATTCATTAATTCTAAACCCAAATTCTAGTATCACTTTATTAAACTTCTCATGCCATTATTTCAGAGCTTATTTAAGACCATATAATGATTTTCTTAATTTACACACCTTAACTTCTTGTCCTTTTATTATAAAGCCCTCAGGTTATTGCATATATATCTCTTCATTTAAGTCTCCATTTAGAAATGTAGTCTTGACATCCATTTGATATATCACTAAGTTATAGATAGATGTCAAAGCTATTAGGATTCTAACAGTTGTAATACTAGTAACAGGAGAATATGTGTCAAAGTAATCTATGTCTTTCTTTTGTGTATATCCTTTAGCCACCAATCTTGCCTTGTATTTATCTATACTTCCATCTGGTTTTAATTCCTTTTTAAACACCCACTTACATTCTGGGTAGTTCAATTAACTCCCAAGTGTTATTTTGTAAGATTGATTGAATTTCACTATTAATGGCTTCCTTCCAATATGGTGCATCTAAGGAAGTCATCGCATCTTTATAGGTGGTAGGTTCTCCTTCTATTAGAAAAGTATAGAACTCTTCTCCTAGGTTTTTAACAATTCTTGCTCTTTTACTTCTTCTTTGTTCTATTTCTGGTTCAACTTCTATTCTTAAAGGAACATTAACACTTGAAGAAGGTCTACTAGTTGAAGGTGTTTCATTTATTTGATTTGAGTATCTTCTTTTAAATGAAAAAATATCTTCAAAAAATGTAGCATCCCTAGATTCAATTATTTTGTTATTTGATATTTCACTTACTTCAAAGTTAATTACTAAGAACCTATTAGCACTACTATTTTGTGCATACCCTATAAAGATAGTATCTACAGTCTTAGGTCCAATTTTCCTTTTCTTTGGTTCAAGAATTGCTACTTTAGCTAAGTACTCCCACACTTTTAGAATATTTAGATTCGGTGTTCTTTTCTTCCATATCTCATAAGGTGTTTTCTCATTATCTTTTACAATTATTCTATTCAAGATTAAACAAGCACTAAGTATAGCTTCCCCTCACAAATTCTCGGGTAATCTCGAACTTAATAACATTGCATTCACCATATCTATTAGTGTTCTATTCTTTCTCTCTCCTTCTCCATTAAATTGAGGAGAATATGGTGGTGTCACCTCATGTATTATTTTATGTTCTTCACAAAAATTACTAAGATTTGTTAAGGTATAGTCACCTCCTCTATCAGATTTGAGAATTTTAACTTCTTTTCTAATTGATTTTCTACTTCAGTCTTATAAATTTTAAATTTATTAAAGATTACATCTTTAATTTTTATAAGGTAGACATAACTATACTTTGAACAATCATCTCTAAATGTTACAAAGTATTTATTTTCAACTCTAGTTGGTGGTCTATTGAAATCACATACATCACTATGTACCAATTCCAAGAGTTGAGAATTTCTTACTACACTCTTAAAAGGTTTTCGAGTTTGTTTTGCTTGTACACATATTTCACATTTATGTTTATAATTTATTTGAAATTTTAGAATAAGGTTAAGATCCATTAAAAATTTGACTTTCTTTAAACTTATATAGTCTGGTCTTCCATGCCATACATTACACGATTCTACAATTAAAATAAGAGAAGAAATTTCATTAATATTCAAAGATACATTTAATTTAAATAATCCATTGCATACATAACCTTTTTCCCACAAAAACATTATTCTTGATTATTACAACCTTATTTGATTCCATTACAATTTTATAACCTTGTTGAACTAAAGATGATCCACTAACAAGGTTTCTACAAACTTCAAGAACATGTCGCACTCCTTTTAAGATTAGAGATTTCCCAGATGTCATCTTCAATTCAATATCTCCAATTCCAAGCACTTGTGAGACAGAATCATTGCCTAGGATTACACTTCCTCCACTTGATTTCTGATAATTTTTAAAACAACCATGATCAAAACACACATGTATATTAGCTCCAGAATCAAACCACCATTTTTTATTTTGATAAGTAAAATTGATCAATGGTAAGTTATACCTAAAAGAAGGTTCGATAGAATTGTCTTGCTCCACTAGCATGTTGACTTGGCCCTTTGGTCTTCTTTGAATATGATTTGGTTTGGGACTTGGTTTGTATAGTTCAGTCTTCTTATAGAAGCAATTCCTCGCAACATGATTGGTCCTTCCACATACATAGAAATGCATATTTTCTCTCTCTAAGCTCTTTTGTTTATTATTTTGATTTTGGGCTTGGTCATAGTTGGGGTTGAATTTGGAATGATTATTGAATTTCTTATTTTTAAATGTTCTACCTTTGGGATGGAAGTTGTTCCTATGATTGAAGTTTCTAAACCCATTGTTATTATTAGACCCATTGTTATTATTGTTATTGCTTTCTACTAGATTTACTTTAGGTTGTCTCTCATTTTGAGGATTTATTATTGATTTATGTTTTTCTTCCACTCTTAGAGAGTTAATTGCTTGAGCTAATGTTAACTCACCTTGTTTATGCCTAAGAGTTTTGGTAAAGTCATTCCATGAAGGTAGTAGTTTATCTATTAGGCAAGACACTTTAAAATCTTCACTAAATTTAGTGCCACATTTTTCAACTCCTCTCAAGAGTTCTTGAAACTCATGGATTTGATCTCCTACTAATTTATTATCTACCATCTTATAATTAGTGAAATTAGAGATTTTAAATCTACTAGTTCCAGCATCGTCTATCCCATATTCGGCTTCTAATGTGTTCCAAAGTTCTTTGGCAGTTGATGTGGTACTTTGGTACACTTCATATAAGTGGTTGGATAGGGCACTTAAGATCCTATTATAGCAGTGAAAGTTTATTTGATCCTTAGTCATTTTTGTAGATGACTCTTTAGGAATTGATGTTTGGGAGGATGATGATTGAGTTGATTGAGGGGTTTCTTCTAGGGCAGTCACTAACTCTAGGATGGTTAGCCAATAGTGTACTTGTTTTTGCCATCTCCTAAAATGTTATCCATTAAATTTTTCAAGCTTAAGGGTAACTGTTTCCTCAAAAGATACCATAGTTTAAAGAGTTAGAGAGAATTATAGTCACTCTGTAATAAAATAAGTAATAAAATTGTTATTATAAATTTAAAAATTAATTTTATTGAGACTTAATAAAGTGGATTTCTATTCAACAGAAAGTAGTGCAATTGAACTATTAAAGTTCAATTTCACAGTTATAAAAAGTCTTTCAATTAATTTCACAGCAGTGTACTAAAGGGAATAAAAAACACTATTAATATAAATATATATATATATATATATATATATATATGGATTGCTCCTACTGTTAATTCACAATCGGAGGACAGCAACTTTGAGGTAGTTTACTATGACTACAATTTTCTTTTTTTATTTTTTATTTTTATTTATATGTATATATGTATTGAAGAATATATATATATATATATATATATGAAAGATTTATATGTATGTAAATAGTATATGCATGATTTTACTTGCAGATACTATGTAAACATGAATTAGTGTTTTAATTAATCTATAATTCCTTTTTAAACATACAACAACTTTAGATTGTTAAGTCAAATTAAACTACTGTACTCAAGAGTTTTAAATTGAAAGAATTACAATGGAATGAAATTACAGAATAGCTTAAATTTATGCATATAAAATAAAACAATTAAATTAACATGCATAAATGACAAAAAAAAAAAAAAATAAGTTTGGAGTAAGCTGGCCTGTGAGGCATGTAATCACTGCCCTAAAGCTGTTATGCCTCTCTACGTGAAGGTTCCAATGATCACTGACAGCTTCAAGATACAACCTAGGTTTGCTCACAACTAATCTCCTCAAAATTCACGTCCATTGAGAGAGGATGAACTATCTATAATCAAAGTTGCCCACACAAAAATGATATGAAAAACAGAGAGGTTGGATGGAAGAGATTGGATGGAAGAAATTAAGAACTCTTGTTGTGTGTTGTGGAAGAATACATAAGCTTCTATTTATAAGCATTGTGTGTATCTTTCACAAATAAAATATCTCAAAAAATCATCTACAAGTAACAGAAAATTAGCAATAAAATTATTAAAAAGTCAACAACCAATATATCACAAAATCTAAAAATAGTTAAAACTAATTTTGAAACTTTTAAAAATATCAAAATACAACACATATTGCATCACGTGTCACAAGTCATCACCCACCAAAAGTCTTTTATTAATCTCAATGAAAAACGATAACATCAAATCTATTACGTAAACCCAAAGATCAACAACCATTTGGCCTCTGACGTAGACCATCAACCTTACAGACCATCAACCTTATTGTTCTTAGTCTTTTCTTTCATACATATAACACTTTTGTGTATAAGAAAAAATTCCAATACACAAAAACTGACTGGATATTTCAAGAGATAGACATATGATAAGCATGAGGCACAGCACCGTTACATGATTGTGCATGCTGATGGGTTTTCATCAGTAAAGTAGTAGACAGAGGCGGAGCATTGTTTCCCATAGTAACCATCATAACATGGTGTTGATCTTCCACAACCGCAGTAACATGGCTGGGGCTGGGGGCTGGGGCTATCACAACACGGTTCTGACCTTCCACAGCCACAATAACATGGTTTCGGCATTTCACACCCATGATAACATCCATCAAAACACATTCCTACTATTGGATAAACCGGTGGGTAGCTTGGCACCGGTTCCGGTGGCTCAGGATTGGGAGGTGGAGGAGGAGCTTCTGCAGGCTTTGCAGGAGGCGGTTGGGTCTTTTCTGGCTCTTTAGGCTTCTCAGGCTCTTTGGGTTTCTCGGGTTCCTTGGGCTTCTCCGGCTCCTTGGGCTTTTCGGGCTTTTCAGGCTCCTTGGGCTTGGGCTTTTCAGGCTCCTTGGGCTTATCCTTTTCAGGCTCCTTGGGCTTGGGCTTTTCAGGCTCCTTGGGCTTATCCTTTTCAGGCTCCTTGGGCTTGGGCTTCGGGGGAACTACGATCTCAATACTCTTGATTGTTTTCCCACCCTTGCAACACAACTTGCCACGAATCTTCTCGGGGCTGCAGCATACCACAGTGATCGTCACCGTATTTTGTTTTTCATCATATACCTGGTCTCGTATTTCTATTGTCCCAAAATTTAACATCACATAAATAACTCAGTTCTTATCCGCAATTTGAAAATAAATAAATAAAAGGCAGTTATAGCTGCATGCAGAGATTCATGAACATATAGAGATAGAGAGAGAGTCTCACGGGGAAATTTACAGAGTATTTTCTTGATCTTCTTGTAGCAGCGAGGGCACTGAAGGTCGACCTTCAGCACCATTTTCGTAACCTGTCAAATGATAGATGAAAAAACAGTAGAATTATACGGAAAGAAGAAGGTAGATGAAGAATTACAATCATTGACCACTGTTTGTGAAGAGAGAAACTTCATAATTTGCGGAAAAAAGGGTTAAGAAAAAACTGAACCAGGTTCTGACATGAAAAGATTTGGTCGACAAGATAAAGATCGTACAGAAAGCTGAACCCAGAAAACAACAGTAGAGTACAATCACAGTGTCAAACAAAAACAAAAAAGAAATAAAGCAAACAAATTAATCTGATGGGTAAAGAGAGAACAGACCTTCTGATCAGCCATAGTTGTGACAGATGAGATCTGAACAGAGGGGAATGAGTAGTTGAAGAATACTGATGTATTGATAACTAAGTGAGAGAGAGAGAGAGAGAGAGAGAGAGATATGAAAAGGGCGGATCTTATTGTCATGGTAAGAAGAGTGAAAAGCGTCTAAATTTTTATTTAGTAGGGCAGAACCAATTAGGTGAGAACACGCGTCATGTGAGACGTTGAAAGTTCATGTGTCCATCAACATTATCTGGAGAGTCGGTGGTGACTGGTGTGGCCTACGATCGCTGCCTCTTCACTCATTTGCATTTGCATGTGCCGACTTTGATCACTAGGAGTGACAAAAGTAAATCACTATTGCACCACCAACACTATCAGTCTATCAATGCACCACTACTGGCGTGACGCCCATGAAATAGCTTGCCGCGTAACTATAACACTGACACACACACACACACACACATATATATATATAGAGAGAGAGAGACAGAGGATTGGGACCTTCTTATTAATTCGAAATCATATGCAGCTAAAGAACAACCTCGACAATTTCACAATACAAGCTCACCTACCGCAATTACAGAGTATACAATCGGTCGAACCTTCTAAAAGATTGAACCATGTTGACGCCAGCGTTATCAAACCTCTCCTCTCCTCTCCTCTCCTCTCCTCTTATGTTGTTGATTTAGCATTTAGTGGTGGTGTGATGGTAGAGATTGTGGTGTATTGTTGACGATGGTCATAGCACAGTTTTGTTGTGCAATGATTGCAACTTTTGTGGTGGTGGTTATTTCTATATCTATTTTATTTTAAAAAAACTAATATATGAGATATTAAATAATAATTTTTTTTTAAAAAAATATTTATTAAACGTGCTTTTAATTTTTTAAACAAAAGGTAAAAATAATAAAATCACTTTATTTTTACTTATTAAAAAGTATTTTAAAAAAATTACCAACCTAACAAATTATCCTAGTGTTTGGGCAAGAATGAAAAGAAGAGAAAAATGAGAAGAAAAAAGAAAAAGAAAGAAATTTTTTTAAGTATTGTAAGTTGTCCATTTACCTTTTAACGGAGAGAATTAAATCCCTTTAGATGCAATCAGAGGCACTCCTCAAATTTATTTTCCTTTTTTTTTTTTTTTTTTTTGTTTTTATGTTTTATTTGCAGGGAAAGCAAAATTAACTTTTATTAAGACGATGTACTCTAAAGATTAAAGTCATCATAAAGTCCAATCATATTTTAGGGGGGGCCCGCCTATAAAGGCAGTTCAATTTGTACACACACAGGCACAGCACATGGAATCATATGACTATCGGCTTTCTTTTGTCTTTTGTTTTTGCACTTTTAAGATAAACAATCCTTTATTTTGCCTAAAGGTTTCATCAGTTTTTCATAATAACTTTTTTTGCAAGTAATTTAAATCATTATAGTCTATAAAAATATTATATTTTCTTTTCTTAAAAAATAATTTATTCATATGTATATATTTATTTTATATATATAAGTAGACAAATTGATAATGTGTTTATTTTAATATAATGGACTACCTCATTTTTTTCCCAAACATATGAAGATCAGATCACTCTTTTCATACAAAAATTATTATAATTTTAACAGGTTAGAATTATATGATTATGAAAAAAACTTATTTATTACTTTCGATGCAGTACATCCAAATTAATAAACACTTGCTACATATACAAAATATATGAGTTATGTAATAATGTAACAAATATTTATTGATCGAGTAAAAGAGAAATAAAAATTATTTATTTTTATTAAATCGAGACATTAGACAACTTAAATCAACGGGGCGGGCCATGCAATTGACTAGACCAGCACAGTGACCACATTATAATTTTAATTTGTTTTTTTATGTGGATCAGCCCTATAGGGCGAAAGCAATAATTGTTGCCACTCTTGTGAACTGCACTGACAATTTATCTTCATTACCCACAAAAGCCGCCTACCTTGAAATTCTTCGAAACTAAATGAATTTTTTAATATATAACTTAATCAAAATGGGAGAAAATAAATTAAGGTAAATTTTGGCCTCAGATCTCAACGTGCCAGCATTTAAGGGAACAAATTAAGAAAAAAAAAGTAGTAACTGTGTAACTAATTCAATATAATAACATTTATTGAATGAAAGATTAGTTTAGTAGACTAATAAATTATTCATAAATCATATTTAATAGAAGAATAATTTATTCATAACCCTTACTTCAGGTCATGTTTCTGCTTAGTATTTAAAAATTTTTGAAAAGATTTATTTATTAATGTAACTTTTACTTCATTGTTTTAAATTATTGAATTTACTAAGTGTGGGTGTTATATTTCTAAATATTCAAAAAAATTCTATCATTGAATCCGAAACGTTCAAAAATCTTCTTCTTTATATATTTTCATGTCCTTTATTGGTTAGAGAGAGAAAGTTAGGGGTTTTTCATCAATGATGGCTTTCAACATATCCAGGTCTTATGTACAGCTTCTTTTTTTTCTTCTTTTCCTTCTTCTTCACTTTTCTCATTTTCTTGGCTCCCAGTGTTTCACTGTGTGAGCCTCACACACACACGCACACACACACCCCTTCTATTCACACAAAGTACACACACCGTCCATATATACACATTGCACTCAACATACACACTGTCTCTTAGTTTTACACAATGTTTTAAAACCCGGACCGGATCGGCCGGTTCAACTGGTTGAACCGTCGACCGATCCATAAAACAGTCCGGTTTAACCCATAAACCCGCTTTAAGTTCAAAACCGTTCTAAAAATAGAAAATCGGTAAAATCGGATAGTCCAACCGTTGAACCAGTTGACCCGGTATTGGGTCAACCGGTTTAACCGGTTCTTGGCTACATTTTTTTTTTTTTTTGGTATATTCAAAATCTCAATTTCATGCAATTTTTTTGGCTGAGTTGAGTTGGTCTTTGATTGAATTTATTTGGATTATATTTAAAATTTTAAACCCTTGAAGTTTGAAACTCCAGTATTATATATTTGTATCATATGGTATTTTATTTTATTTTATGCATGATTATTAGTGTTTTGTACCTTTTTTTTCATGTAGTTGAGGACTAAAATTATTGGATTATGCTTGAATTTTTTCATTTTTTTCTTGAAGTTTTACATATTAAGAAATTCATATTTTGTAAATTTTTTTAATATAATTTTTAGTAATTTTTGTATAATTTTTTAAATTTAAAATATCAATAATATGTATTATTAAATTTATTAATTACATAATTATGACATCACGGTTTGATTCTGGTTGACTCGACGGTTGAATCGATAACCCGTAACCCCGACATTTTTCCGATTCAATGAACGGGTTGGGTCTGAAAACATTAGTTTTACACTCACGCAGAATCACACTCTCTTCTCCCACCCACGTATACTGTCTCTCACAAACACTCACAGTGCTTCACATTCTCTCTCACACTTGTCTCTTTTCCTCACACATGAACACGCCACATATACATCTATAAGGCATACCCACACCCAGTTGTCTTCACTATAAAAAAACCTACTTTGACGACGCACATTATTAGTGATGCACAAACAAGCGTCGCTAATAATAAGAAAAAAGTAATAAAAAAATTTGCTTCCCGTGTGAAAAAATGTGCGAAACTAATTAGCGACGCACAGGATTGCATTAGCGACGCACGTGTGCGTCGCTAATAGTTGGTTTGTTTAGCGACGCACGCCTGAGTGTCGCAAATACTTGGGCTGGATAATTAGCGATGCTCATTTGGGTTATTAGCAACGCACATTGTGCGTCACTAATAACTCCTTATATTTGTATTAATTTTTTTATAATTTAATGATACTTTTTTTAAAACAAAATAATTTTGACAAAACAAATAAAATAAATTATAAAATTATTATTATCTCAAACAAACATTAGGCCTATAAGTTTAAACGATGGAGAGCGGTAACAATTAATTAAACAAGAAAAATGCTATATGTTGTTGTCATTTTTTTTAAATCAGTCTAATTTAATTAAAATAATTTAAACAAAGAAAAAAAATGGTTTATAACCCAATTGACTTTTATCATTTATGACATTTCATTCAAAACCATAAAAAAGCTAGCATCAATGCATTTTGGTACTTGAAAAAAAAATCTTATTTTTTAATTAATTATAAAAATTAACTTCTTGTGTGGGTTTCTTATTTGTTTCATAAGTAAATTTAAGGGTAAATTATACGAACCTAGTTTGAGGTTTATGACAATTATAATAACCTCTCATATTTTAAAATAATATACAAATATTCTTTCTAGTCAATTTTTTTAGATCGTTTAAAAATAATATACAAATATTTCCATTCCAATTAAAATAATATACAAACATATATTGTTTAATTGGATCGTTTACTTAAAAGTTAAGAGAAAGTAAAGTATATAATTTATCATTAAATCCTAACTTAAATCAACTAACTCATCAAATTCTTCATATATAAAATGACTAAAATATTCTTAAATTCATAATCAGTTTATTACTTTAAAAGAGCAGGCGCATGAATAGGGTGTTATGAGAGTCATTCACCCAATGAGATGGTCTCACATAATAATTTTTCAAAGAAAAAGGAAGGGATATTTTATAATTATATCTCAAAGGGAGAGCTGTAAGAATTATTGACTCACCAAATCAATTATTGACTTATTCTATTCTCACATAATAACTAAGTCAACTCTTTAACTAAATTATTTTATAATATTCTTAAAATTAGAGTGATAAAAATAAAATAAATACCTCTATTCTAAAATTTAAAAGTAAATTAATATAAATTAATTGTAAATAATAATAATACAATTATAAGAGAGAAAAATGGAAATAGAAATGAACCTATTACTCGGATTGTGGTCGGGTAGTGAAAATATTAACGATAAAATTTAAATATTTTGAGTTTGAGTTTGAATTTTATTTACATTGATTATTAACAGTTTAAAAGATATATATGATAATTATAAAAAAAAAAAAAATTAATACACGTAAATTAATTCAAAATACCTCTAATCGATAAAAAAAAAATAGAAATGAACTCCTTGCCTTATTTTATTGGATTAAATTAGATAATTAACTAACTTTAAAATATAATTAATTTGAAAAAACTAACACTAATCAATATCAAGTGACTTGGATCGTCTATAAATTCTCATGATGATAGAGGGGTAGGAACGAGTTTCTTGTCTTTCTATTTTTTGAAATCCTTTAACATTAATTCTAACATGTAAGTCTTTTCAAACTTGATATAAAGAATAAATCATTAATTTTCAATAATAGGTATTTTTTTTAGATTTTTTTTTTGTATTAAGTTTTACTATTGTATTAAGTTTTGTACTCATTTTAAATATAATAATAATAAATATTTTTAAAAAGTGTTACTTAAATAGTGTCTATAAATAATTTAATAATTTTTATTAATAATAAGATATTAAGAACATAAATAAATTATTAAAAAAAAGATATAAATTCATTTATAAAGAGCTTTAGGATAATAAAGTTTTAATCTATTCTCACATTTTTCGGATATACAACCTTCACAAATTTAATGAAATTAGCACACTTTTTGAGCATTGTTAATTAATTAAATTAAGAAATTAAGAATTTAAAATTATTTAGAAAAAACCTTAATGATGGGAGTGCAAATAAAATTTCCTTTCTTAAAAATATTTATATATTTCGACATGTGACACTAATCTAAGGTGATAAAGTAACAACCGTTGGATGAAAGAAAATAGTAACAACCATAACGATTTATCAGCCCTATTGCCCTAAATCTTTTCCCCTTTCCAGTTTCCAATTTCCACAATACCCTACCCACCGCGGCGCTGCCGCCTTCGAGTCGATCTATAGTTTCTTCGTTTTCTTCGTCAATCTTCGGTGGTTTTGAAGATGGTTCTCCGGATATACGGTTTCCAAGTTAGATTTTTTTTTTTTTTTTTTTGTGGGTCATGGATGATGGATCCTCAGAATTGTTACTGCTTTTTTTTTTTTTTTTTGCCGCACGATCTGGGTCATGGATGATTGATCTACGGTTCACTTTACATTTCTAGTGAATATATTTTTTATATGTATAGCGGCTATACTCTGTTTCTCTACTTCTCTTATTGATGAGGATGCATGCCACATTAACTAGACTTGGTCACCTTTTAAAGTTACAGATACCTTTAGTTTCAAATTATTCTCATTGACTAAGTCATCTTTTGTGCGTATGTGTTTGTGTTTGTGTCTCAACTCACAAACTGGGGTGCTCTGTTCGTGTGTGCGTATGTGTTTGTGTCTATATATATATATATGTCTTTATGTATATATCTATCTATATATAGATTTCAATATGTTCTGATTGGCAGCAGCCTATAAAAATGAATCACATTATTCATTTTTATTAATCTCAAATTATAAATGAATCCAAAATTTAAATAAATTCATAGCAGCCAGGCTAACAGATTTAAAAGTATCAAGTCATCGAAATATTTGTCCAACAGAGACGGCTTCCTTCCATAGCAAATTTGCTACTTGGATGTCAAATGACAAATTTGTCGTGTCTTGAGTGGGAGTGGATTAGCAAAACGATTTTGTTACATTAAAATAATGTGACCCTACTAGAAGATAGAGTTAATGGAAAAGGTCTAAGGGTAATATCATTATGAATCATCAACTAAATTTGTCCGACAAATAATACAAAACAAATAAACAAACAAACAAACAAAGCATTGGAATGTAGGTGAAGTCGGTAGAGGCATGCAAATTCTTGGACGCCATCTAACTACAAAACGACAACAGGTTACGACACAAACAAACAAAGCATAAAGTTTATTAGATGCCCAAACCCATTTGTTTCCTTGGCGACCTCACAATAGATCGTACACCTTCCCAATATTACATTCCTCAAATAATAATGCACCATAACTAGCATTAAGGATTTTATCCATTCAAGAATTAAAAAAGAAATCTAACCACTAATTGCGTAACCCCTTTTATCATCCGTTGTAACACGGAGATCATGAATATTAAAGTATGCATGACAATAATATTTCTTTATCCTGCTTTACTACAATACTTTTTTTTTTCTCCAGACAACATGGGTGCAGATAAACAAAAAACAAAAAAATTAATTTCAAATAAAAACATAAGATCCTCTTGATTCATCCCATGGGGTTACAAGTCCATGATGTCTTAGCTTGATAAATTAATACAACTAAAGTAGATAATACAGATCCTGTTACCACTTACCATTCACACAAGTGTTGCTGTCGGTTGTTTACTAGCTAGTCATGACTTTCAAAAGTGTTTAACATTTCCCTGTCAGAATTTGTTGTATTTCAAACAAAGAGCATAATAAGTTCTAAGGGTCCTAACTGCCCCACAATGCAAAAGCAAATGATTACAAGTGTCCTCAGCCATGCAACACCAGTTTGGAAGAACATGAGACCTCCTCAAAAAAAGTTAATAGCCTTGTTGCTTTAGTGTTTTGTAGGATTTTAGTCAAAAAAATCCTTAAAATCTAGACACATGAGTGCATTTGGACCTTTTTCATGTATGTGTTCATTCAACATGTATTTTTTCATGGCTATGTTTTTTCCCCTCTTGTTTTCATGTATGTGTTCATTGAACTGCATCTTGAACCCTAATCCCTTGCTCCTGAGTTCCTCTAAACAATAATTTTTATTTTATTTTTTGTTTTAGCTGCCAAGTAATAAGAGTTCTTGAGTCCTATAGATTGAGAGATCAACTAGATACACCTGACCTATTAAGTCAGTTAGTGCTTTTAGGTAGCAATTGATTTGCTTTTGTTGGTTAAGTTGTTGTTGTCAGGTGCCAAGTAAATAATTCTTGATGAATGACCTTAATTAATAGATAAAAATTGAAAGCTAGGTGATTTTACTTGTTATCAACCAAGATCAATATGTTTTGTATTGGCATTTTCAATGTTATTGTTAATGTTTTTTAAAGCAAAACTCTATCTGACAATTAGAGTTTGCCTTTACACTAATGAATTTTTTAATTGCATTCATGTAAGCCTATCCTCGTTCGGGAGTCATTTTCATCACATGTGAATCTTGTCGTGAAATTTATTCCTGATTGGGCTCGTGTGTATGAAAATCGATTCTTGAATTGTCTAGAGAGGACAGTTCGGGAATGCATAAATCAGCATTGCAATCAATAGCGCATATGCTTGAATATTTCACTATGATAAAATTTCAGTACAGTCTCCTATTGTTCTCTAGGTATATATTTAGTTGTGCTAATATCTATCTCGTATACTTGGAGAATCGTGGGAAAATGCTGCCGAAATTTTGTCCGAGTGGAATCAAGCATTTGATTTGCTGCTGATTGTAATGTAGATTGTGCATTCACGAATGGGATAGGACCACCTTACCTTTTAGAGAGAAGTTGGAGGTGATAGGATTCATGTTTTATATTTATAACGAGTATCATTTTTGACTTATATTAGTTTTCGAAACTGGACTTTCTCATGAAACTCCTTCATATTAAGACCATCAATCGTTGGAGTAACAAATCAGTTAATAGGGCTATTGAATTGATTAAAGCAGCGCTTCCTACTAGGGAGACCCTTCTGAAATCATATTACGAGGCAAAAAGAATATTAAGAGATTTGGGCCTCGGGTATATTCCCATACATGCTTGTAAAAATGATTGCATGTTATTTTGGAAGGAGACTGAACAATGTAAGGAATGTACGGTGTGCCACGAACCCAGGTACAAGCTGAATGAAGGAATGAGCAAGACAATTTTGCACAAGGTGCTGAGATATTTTTCCTTAAAACCGAGGCTACCAAGGTTGTATATGTCTCAGAAGACTGCAGAAGATAGTGTGGTGGCATAAGGAGAAGCGTGTTGTTGAGGAAAATGTATGTAGGCATCTGGCAGATTGACAAACTTGGGCTGAGTTGATACAAATCATGAATGGTTTTGCAAATGAGCCCGCGTAATGTACGATTTGGGCTGGCTAGCGACGGTTTCAATCTGTTCGGTGACATGAGTAATGCCTACAGCATGTGGCCGGTATTGCTTGTGCCGTATAACTTGCCACCGTGGAAATAGTATAAAAGAACCATTTATCTTCATGTCGTTGCTTATTCCAGGGCCGAAGTCTCCTAGTAATGAAATTGCTGTATATTTGCGTCCTTTAGTGTACGAGTTGAAGGAATTGTGGGAGGTGGGATGGAGGCATACGACGTCTCTAAGATGAGAAATTCAATTGCATGCAGCGTTATTGTGGACCATAAATGACTTTCCAGCATACGGAACTTGTCTGGGTGGAGCACTAAGAGGTATCTAGCATGTCCCAGTTTGCAATAAGGATGTATGTTCCCTACATTTGTCCAATGGGAAGAAGATATGCTCATGTGCCATCGTCGTTTTCTACCGCCATCACATGGCTGGCAAAATCAGCATAAGCATCTGTTTGATGGAAAAATTGAGCGTAGATTTGGTCACCTTTCATTGTTGTCTAAAAATGACGTGTTGGCGCAATTGGCACTCATCCAACCAGTGAGGTTGGGAAGATACCGGGTACTAAGAAGAGGAAGCGTACTAATGTGGACTTAAATTGGACAAGAAAAGCATATTTTTTGATCTGCCGTATTGGGAGACCCTTAAGTTGAGGCACAATTTGGATGTTATGCACATCGAGAAGAACATCTGTGATAATGTGCTGAGAACTTTAATGAACATTGAAGGGAAGACTAAGGATATTATTAAAGCCCGGTTGGACTTGCAGGAGCTGGGAATAAGGAAAGAGCTGCACTTAAAACGTAGCAGTGATAAATATATCGTGCCTCCTGCACAGTATACGTTATTATCCGCAAAGAGAATTAGGATTTGCGAGTGGTTTAAATCAGTGAAGTTTCCAGATGGATACGCATCGAATATATCTCAGTGTGTAAATGTTATATACGGGAAAATATTCGGATTGAAGAGCCATGACTGCCATGTCCTTTCACAACGAATTTTTCTAGTTGCACTACATGGATATCTCACCGATGATATATCGACTACATTGATTGAGTTGGGCTGCTTCTTTAGAGAATTATGTGCGAAGACGTTGAATGTGAAGTACTTGAAAAGCTCGAAAGGGATGTTGTCGTGATCCTCTGTAAGTTGGAACAGATTTTCCCTCCAGCTTTCTTTGATGTAATGGTCCACTTAGCTATGCATTTGCCTCAAGAGGCAAAATTGGCGGACTTGTCCAATACCGTTGGATGTATCTAATAGAAAGGTACATTTAATTTTATGAATTGTGTTATCTATCCATCCTAACTATTTTAATGTATAAACTGATTAATTATAAAAACAGATATTTGGCACAAATTGAAGCAAAATGTATTTAACAAAGCATGACCGGAGGGTCAATTGTCTGAAGCTTACGTTGATGCTGAATGTCTCACCTTCTGCTCTATATATCTTGAAGATATTGAGACAAGGTTTAATCGTCAAGAGCGAAATTATGATAGATGTCTAGGGCAGCCAACGAACTGGCCTTGCGATGTTAATCAGAATGTGCGGCCAATAGATGCCCGTAAATATGAATGGTGTCATCCTCAGAATTGGAAAAAGCCCACTATACCATGCTCAACAACTGCGATGAGACATTTTCATATTTTAAGTAAGTTTATCGAAATCAATACAATACTACATTAGTATACAAATGTAGTTACATATAACATATCTCATCTTATCAGTGAGCATACAATCGAGCTTTAGAGAGAACATGTATCAAGTTCTGATCTAGAGCAAAGACAACAAAAATTTGTTTCCAAAGTGGTTCGGGAGAACGTGTAAGAATAGGTTTCAATTAATTGTAATTGTATTAGTTAATGTATTTGTATTCAATTAATTTTGTACTTATACTGAATTAATAGATGAAGCTATTACGCCACCAACAATCTCTTGAGGTGTACGGATCAATTATATTCGTTGGCATGTGGTCCTGATCAAATGATATCCCGCTACACCAGTTTAATTGTTGATGGTGTTCGATTTTACACGAAGGAACATGAGGTCAGTCGGCGAACACAGAATAACGGGGGTCTTGTTCAAGGAATGGTGACGGAGGACAAACTGTAGAGTACTATGGTGTTTACAAGACATCATACAGTTACATTATTGCTACGGTCTTCTGTGTATATTTTTAAATGTGATTGGGGGATGTAAGTAATAGAAGACTGTAATACAGATCGATAAAGCACTTCATAAGGGTAATACGTTCACGTACGACATTTAAAGATGATCCGTATGTTTTGGCATCATTTGCAAACAAGTTTTCTATTTTGAAGGACACAAAAAATAAGAGGTGATTGGCATGTTGTCCAAAAAATAAAAACTAGAAATGTTATGATGTCCTAGAAGTTGGTGAGGGAGATGAAGAGTTGGAGAGGATTGAGGAGGCCACTGCAAGAGAAATCTCAACTGCCCAATGATGGTGTTGTCTGGCATTGATCAGGAAATGTTAGTTCGTATCGGTTGAATAGAACTAATGTAGAACCAGTTCATGTCTTAGCTTCCGACGTCACCAATAACACACAATTAGATCCGAGAGATGCAACGTTCATTATGATGATGATGACGAGGAAAGTGGTTTTGATGATGAGACATTGTTAGAGTATTTTTACCGAGAATGAAGAAAAATTCAAGTTCAGATGATGATACAGACTCAGATGAATAATGTAATAGGTGTTACCATGTGGTAGGATCAAGTGTAATAGATTTTCAATTTTATGATGTAATGGATTGTCGATTTTATGATGTAATGGATATTCAATTTTATGATGTAATGGGATTTTAATTTTTATGATTAATGAATTTTACTTTTAAAAGTTATTTTTAGATATGGTTGGACCAGGCTCACGCAGACGCACAGCCCCGGTGGACCCATCGACCCCTTCCCCTTCCACTGCAGGGTCGACCGATCCTGCCATTGATGGTATGCATAGTTCCACTTTGTATTAATGATTATATAAATATGGTACTAATTGTTTCTATTTTATTGTTTCTAAAGCTTCGGCCACCACCTCTAGACGAGGGCGCGATAGGTTGAAGAATCGGAGTTTGCAGGCTCAGATGGAGGCAGCAGGGGGCTCGCGACTTCGGATTGAGCTACCTGAGGGCTTGTTGAAACCCGTTGGTGGGTGGGCACAGCAGTTCACCACAGAGGTCGGCATCATTTGCCGACTACGCACCCCACTCCATATTAGTGACTGGAGTCTCGTCACTCAAGAGGAGCGGCGGGATATTCATGCGCATATCCTGGTATGTCTTTTATTATTGTGTTGAACTAAATTTTAACATTTCTAATACCGTAATGTTTTGATAATGACATGCTTTACAGGAGAAGTTTGACATCGATCTCTACCTGCCTCACGTAGCGAAGGTAGTGGACCATTATCTGAGAGTCCATTTCAAGGACTATCGACACCGGCTCCACATGCACTACAAGGCGGAGGTGGCAGCCGGTAGAGAGCCTCGCGACAGACCCTACAAGGGGGTCACGGTGGAGGATTGGATGTTACTGTGCGATCGGTTCGCAAGTGATGCATTCCAGGTAAAAATTGTCAAAATTATTTTTGTTGTCTGGTTTAAATCAATATCATTTATACTTACTTTCTTTGTTTTGGCCAAGTGTAGGAACTGAGTAGGAAAAATAGCGAGAGCAGAAGCAAGCAAAAGGTGACCCACTGTGTTGGATCACGTTCTTTTGTACAGTATAGACGTTATATGGTAAGTTAATAAATGTATCAAGTTCTTATTGTGTAATCTATTCATGAAATCAATCTTGATGAGTGCGCAAAAGCGCACTCTAAATATCCTATTATTAGATTAAATTGCTAAAATGTGAATAAAAATGTTGGGTTGTAATTGATATTATTTGATTTAATTTTTATTCACGGTGAGATGGATTTGAGCATTACATGATATTTTAAATCTCAAATAAATGGATTAAATAGTCCTTAAAAATTTTACTCTTGAACGGTTACAAAACTCACTATTTGTTTAAGTCACGTGGTAAAATTAATTCATTATTTATTGAATTGTAGGGTAGAATGGCTGAAGAAAAATAAAAATTGAAAGAGCCAAATTAAGTGGGGCCCGCGCTAAATGAGGCCAAGAGAAGAAGCGGCTTTGGGGCGCTGGGTCTTGGGCTGACGCAAGAGAGAAATGGGCCTGGGGAGCGTGCGGTTTGAAGAAGTCACAAAAGTCAAGGCATGGGCCCCAGCGTGAAGCAAAGAAAAAAAATCAAGGGGCGTTGCTTGCTTGGCTTGGGCTAGGATGGCTGGAGCAAGAGAAAAAGTAAGGAAAAAAAAAGAGAAAAGTAAGGAAAAAAAAAAAAGAAAAGTAATCAAGGCAGGGCGAAGGAACGGCAAGACCACAGGAGCCGACCCATTGTTTAGGCGCTGTTTTACTGGGGCCAGGCGGAAGTCCAAGTAGCATGAGGTGTTTGAGGGGTTTAAAACAAAAAGTTAGGGCATTTTTTTTTAGGGGGGCGACTGTGCAGAGAAACAGAACAGAGAGCCGCAGGTGCGGCACGGCGCAGAGAAAATCCTTGCCGCCGCCAGCTATTCCATGTTTATTTTCTCCATGAGGTTTATGTTATCCGTCCTATACATGGATAACTAAATTTTCAAGTAGGGTTAGGGATTAACTTGCATCATAGATGATTGTTTTAATTTATTTTTGATTCCTGTACGTGGTTTTCACTTGTTAAATTCTTTGATGATCATTCATAATTAATTGTTGGATTTTATTCTCCGAATAATTAAAGGGTTTAGTCCGTTTATAGATTCAGTCATGCTTTTTCTATTGAATATATTCATGTTTTGATTATTTTTGAAATAATTACTTATTTATATTGATTCAATTCTCTGCTGCAATATTGCTCGTTGGGTATATTGTCGTCGTTGGGTTTTCTCAATGTAAATAATAATTTGTGTGATTTAAAAGTGTTGAATGATTTTTCAAAAGGTTATTTTCAGTCTAATTTTGGTTCATAATTTTATATTTTCTGATTGAGATTTTTAGAATTTAATTTCTCAATTGAGTTATCAGTGAATTAAAAATAATTAAAATACCAGATATGTGCAACGGATTCCCGACATTCCACCGTTTGTTAAATTTGAATACTTTGTCCATTAATCAGTCTATTTAATTTTTATTTGCAATCAAAAAATCACTTTTCATATTTTATTTTCTCGTTAACCGTTTAATACTTTTTTTAGTTTCAGAAATTCTGTTTATTGTTCTTTTAAATTTGTTTCCCTGTGCAATCGACACCCCAAAGCTACACTACAACTACCGCATTATTCTTTGGGCGTAATCAAATCTTTACAAGCTACTATTTATTTGCTCCAGCGAGACCAGGAGACCGATGCACCACCCAGCCCCATTGATTTGTGGCACAAGACGCACTACAACCCCAATAAGGGTTGGGCTGGGCCTGAAGCACAACGACTTTATGTAAGTTTTTATGTAACTTGCCATAATATTACTAATTTAATATTAATCTAAAGTTATATAAGTAGTAATATATATTTATGTTTTTATAGGAGAAGATGGTCCGGCTGCTTTCTCAGTAGACAGCTGAGGGTCAGGATCCGTTGACTGACGACCAGATATGGGAGACTGTTCTGGGCAAGAGGTGCGACTATATGCATGGCTTAGGGACTGGGGTGGCGCCGACGACATCGTCCTCTACCTTTGATAGTGATGCTAGAGCACACGCAGCCACTGAGGCAGTTCAACGAGACAATGTAGAGCGGCGGCAGTAAGTAAATAGCCTCGAGGAGCGATATTCCCAGCTTGAGGCTCTTATGCATACGATGCTCAGCCAGCAGCGTGACTCTTCACAACCTTGGTAAGTTTTAAAATTATATACTTTGGTGGATTTATTATTCATCAAAAATTTTACGTAAACCCTATCATACACCTTACAAATGATAAAATAGACTTGCACGAACTTACGACACTCGGTTTGGATGCCCGATTTGAAACTTATGCAAGTTTTAGCTCCAAAAAGGCCCATTTTGGGGTTTTGACAGACCAAAATTCTGAATATCGGCCTAAATATACCAAAACCCCATCACACACCTCAAAAATAATAAAATAAACTTACACGAACTTACGGCACTCGGTTCAGATGCTCGGTTTGAAACTTATGCAAGTTTCAGCTCTAAAAACGCCCATTTTGGGGTTTTGACAGACCAAAATGACGGATATCGGCCTAACTACACCGAAACCACATCACACACCTCAAAAATGATAAAATAGATTTGTATGAACTTACGGTACTCGGTTCGGATGCCCGATTTGAAACTTATGCAAGTTTCAGCTCCAAAAAGGCCCATTTTGGGGTTTTGACAGACAAAAATGCCAGATATTGACCTAAATACACTGAAACCACATCACACACCTTAAAAATGTAAAATAAACTTGTACAAACTTACGGCACTCGGTTCGGATGCTCGGTTTGAAACTTATGCAAGTTTTAGCTCCAAAAAGGCCTATTTTGGGGTTTTGACAGACCAAAATACTGGATATCGGCCTAACAACACCAAAACCACATCACACACCTCAAAAATGATAAAATAGACTTACACGAACTTACGGAACTCGGTTCGGATGCCCGGTTTGAAACTTATGCAAGTTTTAGCTTCAAAAATGCCCATTTTAGGGTTTTGACAGACCAAAATACCAGATATCGACATAACTATAATGAAACCACATCACACACCTCAAAAATGATAAAATATACTTGCACGAACTTACAGCATTCAATTCGGATGCCCGGTTTGAAACTTGTGCAAGTTTCAGCTTCAAAAAGGCCCATTTTGGAGTTTTGACAGACCAAAATGCCGGATATCGGCCTAACTACACTGAAACACCATCACACATCTCAAAATGATAAAATAAACTTGCACGAACTTACGGCACGCTGTTCAGATGTTCGGTTCGAAACTTATGCAAGTTTCCGCTCCAAAAAGACCTATTTTGGGGTTTTGACAGATTAAAATGCCGGATATCGGCCTAATTACACTGAAACCCCATCACACATCTCGAAAGTGATAAAATAAACTTTCAAAAACTTACAGCACTGGGTTCGGATGCTCGGTTTGAAACTTATGCAAATTTTGGCTCCAAAAAAGCCTATTTTGAGGTTTTTTCAGACAAAAATGCCAGATATCAGCCTCCCTACACTGAAACCCATCACACACCTCAAAAATGATAAAATAAACTTTCACAAACTTAAGGCACTGGGTTCGGATGCCCGGTTCGAAACTTTTGCAAGTTTCAGCTCCAAAAAGGCCCATTTTGGGATTTTGACAGACCAAAATGCCGGATATCGGCCTAACTACATCGAAACCACATCACACACCTCAAAAATGATAAAATAGACTTACACGAACTTACGACACTCGGTTCGGATGCCCAATTTGAACCTTATCCAAGTTTCAGCTCCAAAAAGGCCCATTTTGGGGTTTTGACAGGCCAAAATGCCGGATATCGGCCTAACTACACCGAAAACCCATCACACACCTCATAAATGATAAAATAAACTTACACAAACTTACAGCTCTTGGTTCGGAGCTTGGTTTGAAACTTATGAAAGTTTCGGCTCCAAAAAGACCCATTTTGGAGTTTTGACAGACCAAAATGCCAGATATCGGCCTAACTACACCGAAACCACATCACACACCTCAAAAATGATAAAATAGACTTGCACAAACTTACTACATTCGGTTCGGATGCCCGGTTTAAAATTTATACAAGTTTCAGCTTCAAAAGGATCCATTTTGGGGTTTTGACAGACCAAAATGGCGGATATCGTCCTAACTACACCGAAACCCCATCATACCTTAAAAATGATCAAATAAACTTGCACGAACTTACGACACTTGGTTTGGATGCTCGGTTTTAAACTTATGCAAGTTTTAGCTCCAAAAAGACCCATTTTGAGATTTTGACAGACCAAAATGTCGGATATCAACCTAACTACACTGAAACCACATTACACACCTCAAAAATGATAAAATATACTTGCACGAACTTACGGCACTCGGTTCGGATGCCCGGTTTGAAACTTATACAAGTTTCAGCTTCAAAAAGGCCTATTTTGGGGTTTTGACAAACCAAAATGTCAAATATCGGCCTAAATACACTGAAACCTCATCACACACCTCACAAATGATAAAATAAACTTGCACGAACTTACGACACTTGGTTTGCATGCTCGATTTGAAAGTTATGCAAGTTTCGGCTCCAAAAAGCCCCATTTTGGGGTTTTGACAGACCAAAATGTCGGATATTGGCCTACCTACATTGAAACCCCATCACACACCTCAAAAATGATAAAATAAACTTGCATGAACTTACGACACTCGGTTCGGATGCTCGGTTTGAAACTTATGCAAGTTTCGGCTCCAAAAAGGCCCATTTTGGGGTTTTGGCAGACCAAAATGCCAGATATCAGCCTACCTACACCGAAACCCCATCAAACACCTCAAAAATGATAAAATAAACTTTCACAAACTTACGACACTCGGTTCGGATGCTCGGTTTGAAACTTATGGAAGTTTCAGCTCCAAAAAGGTCCATTTTGGGGTTTTGACAGACCAAAATGCCAGATATCGGCCTAACTACACCGAAACCACATCACACACCTCATAAATAATAAAATAATAAAATAGACTTGCACAAACTTACGACACTCGGTTCGGATGCCCGGTTTGAAACTTATGCAAGTTTTAGCTCTAAAAAGACCCATTTTAAGGTTTTGACAGGCCAAAATGCCAGATATCGGTCTAACTACACCGAAATCCCATCACACACCTTACAAATGATAAAATAGACTTCTGCTACTTTATGCCGTTCTTACTATTTATGCATGCAAAAAAAAAAAAATTATTCACATTCTATGTTCATATATATTTAATAATTGTTCTAATATATATTATTTGATCTTTATTTCGGATTGATCGAGATTATTGCCGCGCTGTCTTTATGTTTTGCATCGAAACTTGTTATTTTTATTTGTTTTTTTTTTTCTTTTCATGGACATCTGTAGTTACATTTTTAGAGACAATTTTTAATTTTTCTATTTATTGTTAAATTGTACTTTTACAAATGTACATAATTAGTTTAATATATATATATATATATATATGAATGTATTTTTTTTTTTTAATATATTCATTTCAGAATGCTTGAATTTTATTGTATATCAAAATAGATGATTGATACAGGTTTAAATAGGAATAAAACACCAAATAAAACAAAGAAAATATGATTTTTTTTTTTTAAAAAAAAACTTTTAGCGACGCACACCAATGTGTCGCTAAAAGTCACCATTAGCGACGCACAGTGGGGCATCACTAATAATGGTTTTCAGCGATGCACACTGCGTCATTGTGTAGTATTTGCGACGCGTGTACCCAATTATTAGCGACACACAATGAGGGTCACTAATAGTCACCTTCAACGACACCAAAGGGTGTGTTCGTTGCTAATACTATTAGTGACGCGAGTATTTGTGACGCCTTTAGTGACGCACATTTGTGCGTCGCAAAAGACTTTTAGTGACGCACAAGGCCACTATTAGCGACACACGCGTGCGTCGCTAATAGTACCTTTTGCTGTAGTGCTTAGAAAGAGAGAGAGAGAGAGAGAGAGAGAGAGAGAGAGAGAGAGAGAGAAATTGAAATTAGGAAATGGTCAACTAAGTGAGAAGAAAAAGGAGGGTGCTTGCCCATTTTGGCTCTTGTCACTCTCAAGTGACTTATCACTCTTCCACACACAAAATGATGTACTAACACACACACACACACACTATCATTCTCCACATAGGATTCCTTATTAGCCAAAAACAATGTACCACATGACATTGTCTAGAAAGTTGTGTCTAACTTCTTTGAGAAGTTTCGCATGCTAAATGAGACGCCACATGACCAGTTCGCCATGTGTGCGTGCACAAGTGTCCAAAATTTAACTGTATTGGAATCGCACCAAAATTGACATGCTAGTTAATTTAGACATGTAGATTCCAAATATGTCACCTATCTCTCCAAATTTCATTGATAAGATTTTCATATTTATCTGCGTCTCGAATTTGATTGTGGCCCTATGACCCATACCAGTTTCGAATAAATTTCTAAAATTATTTCTAAGCCTCAAAATGTTTTATTAATCACTAATAGCTCATTTTTAAAATTTATTCAACTCATTTTTATTTAATTAATTATCTACTTTTTTATTTGGGCTGGAAAATCACCAAAATGCTTTTTGGTAATTTTCTGGATATTTACTCATACCATCACTATAGCCTTCCTTAATCTTTAGTTAAAGAGTGAGAGTGAGAGATCGAGTGACAACACCATGAATGATTCTAGCCTCAATGGAAGACCATATGCTCTAACTCGGGTTCGTCAAGGAAGACGACGGTAGTTCGAATGTGGTTTTCTAGGTGATTGATCATGGTGTTGATGTAACCAGTGATGAGTGGCTAGGGTTTTGCAATGGATCAACGGTGGTTCTTGTGTATGAGCGGAACCATAGAAGGTCGGAGATGAGAATAAAAAGTGACTGGAGAATGGAGATGGCCAAAGAAACATGATTTCTTGTTGGTAGCAGCTAGGGTTGAGGGAAGGAGACTTTGCGAGAGGGAGAGAATGAAGAGACAATTTAGGGCTAGGGCTTGTGATGCAAATGAATGAAGTTGTAGCCTAAAATTGTGTATTTTTATCAAATGAATAAATGACCCACATCTATTGGCTTTGCAAAATCTAATGGTCTTAATTAATCAACATCATAAAGTATGTATATATATATATATATATATATTCTTCGGGTTCGAGTTAGGCTTGGGTAGAGTTCTCAATACTCTTACCCAAGCCCAACTCGAAGTTAACTCGGGCTTCTTCATTTGTGTTCAAGCTCGTCCCATTATTTTGAAAATTCTTTCCAAGCCCATGAAATTTCGGGTTGGGCACGGGTTGGCTCACTCGACTTACAGCCCTACCCATAAATACATGAAAAATTATTGAATGATTTTTAAAATCATACTCCAATAAATGAATAAAAGTTATGTATGCCAAAAAAGAAAAAAGAAAAAAAAAGCATTCATCATATGCACACATAATTTTCATTCATTAAATAAAACCGATATTCAAGAGAGTAGAGTACTGAATATTTGCTTTCGGAAGGATCATATAGGTTCCGGACCTAACTCTTAACAAAGCCAAAAGAAGAAGCAGATGCCCAGTGAAGTCTTTTATTAATCTCAATGAAAACCATTACATCAAATCATATTACGTATACCCAAAGGTCAACAACCATTTGGCCTCTGACGTAGACCATCAACCTTATTGTTTTGAGTCTTTTCTTTCATACATATAACGCTTTTGTGTATAAGAAAAAATTCCAAATACACAAAAACTAACTAGACATTTCAAGAGAAAGACATATGATAAGCATGCGGCACAGCATCTTTACATGATTGTGCATGCGGATGGGTTTTCATCAGTAAAGTAGTAGACAGAGGCGGAGCATGGTTTCCCATAGTAACCGTCATAACATGGTGCTGATCTTCCACAACCGCAGTAACATGGCTGGGGCTGGGGCTGGGGCTGGGGCCTGGGGTTATCACAACATGGTGCTGACCTTCCACAGCCACAATAACATGGTTTGGGCCTTTCACACCCATGATAACATCCATCAAAACATACTCCTACTATTGGATAAACCGGTGGGTATCCTTGCACCGGTTCCGGTTGTTTCGGTGGCTCAGTTATGGTCTTTTCTGCCTCTTTAGGCTTCTCAGGCTCTTTGGATTTCTTGATTTCCTTGGTGTCGTTGTCCTCGTTGGGCCTCTCAATCTCAGTGGGCTTGGCCGTGGGCTTCGCAGGTTGTTTGGGGGGTTCCTTGGGCTTCTCCGGTTGTTTGGGGGGCTCCTTGGGCTTGGGCTTCGGGGGAACTACAATCTCAATACACTTGATTGTTTTCCCACCCTTGCAACACAACTTGCCACGAATCTTCTCAGGGCTGCAGCATACCACAGTGATCGTCACCGTATTTTGTTTTTCATCAAATACCTGGTCTCGTATTTCTATTGTCCCAAAATTTAACATCACATAAATAACTCAGTTCTTATCCGGAATTTGAAAATAAATAAATAAAAGGCAGTCATAGCTGCATGCAGAGATTCATGAACATATAGATAGAGAAGAGAGTCTCACGGGGAAATTTACAGAGTATTTTCTTGATCTTCTTGTAGCAGCGAGGGCACTGAAGGTCGACCTTCAGCACCATTTTCGTAACCTGTCAAATGATAGATGAAAAAACAGTAGAATTATACAGAAAGAAGAAGGTAGATGAAGAATTACAATCATTGACCACTGTTTGTGAATAGAGAAACTTCATAATTTGCAGAAAAAAGGGTTAAGAAAAAACTGAATCAGGTTCTGACATGAAAAGATTTGGTCGACAAGATAAAGATCATACAGAAAGCTGAACCCAGAAAACAACAGTACAGTAAAATCACAATGTCAAACAAAAAACAAAAAAAGATATAAAGCAAGCAAATTAATCTAATGGGTAAAGAGAGAACAGACCTTCTGATCCGCCATAGTTGTGACAGATGAGATCTGAACAGAGGGGAATGAGTAGTTGAAGAATACTGATGTATTGATAACTAAGTGAGAGAGACAGAGAGAAAGAGAGATATGAAAAGGGCGGATCTTATTATCATGGTAAGAAGAGTGGAAAGCGTCTAAATTTTTATTTAGTAGGGCAGAACCAATTAGGTGAGAACACGCGTCATGTGAGACGTTGAAATTCATGTGTCCATCAACATTATCTGAAGAGTCGGTGGTGACTGGTGTGGCCTACGATGGCTGCCTCTTCACTCCTCATTTGCATTTGCATTTGCACGTGCCGACTACAAAGGCAGTTCAATTTGTACACACACAGGCACAGCACATGGAATCATATGACTATTGGCTTTCTTTTGTCTTTTGTTTTTGCACTTTTAAGATAAACAATCCTTTATTTTGCCTAAAGGTTTCATCAGTTTTTCATAATAACTTTTTTGCAAGTAATTTAAATCATTGTAGTCTATAAAAATATTATATTTTCTTTTCTTAAAAAATAATTTATTCATATGTATATATTTATTTTATATATATAAGTGAACAAATTGATAATGTGTTTATTTTAATATAAAAAAATGGACTACCTCATTTTTTTTCCAAATATATGAAGATCAGATCACTCTCTTTATACAAAAATTATTATAATTTTAACAGGTTAGAATTATATGATTATAAAAAATTTTTTTTTATTACTTTCAATGCAGTACATCCGAATTAATAAACACTTGTTACATATACAAAATATATGAGTTATATAATAATATAATAAATATTTATTGGTCGAGTAAAAGAGAAATAAAAATTATTTATTTTTATTAAATCGAGACATTAGACAACTTAAAATCAACGGGGCGGGCCATGCAATTGACTAGACCAGCATAGTGACCACATTATAATTTTAATTTGTTTTTTTATGTGGGCGGGCGAAAGCAATTATGATTGTTGCCACTGTGTGAACTGCACTAACAATTTATTTTCATTACCCACAAAAGCCGCCTACCTTGAAATTCTTCGAAACTAAATAAATTTTTTAATATATAACTTAATCAAAATGGGAGAAAATAAATTCAGGTAAATTTTGGCCTTAGATCTCAACGTGCCAGCATTTAAGGGAACAAATTAAGAAAAAAAAGTAGTGTAACTGTGTAACTAATTCAATATAATGACATTTTATTGAATGAAAAATTAGTTTAATAGGCTAATAATTTATTCATAAATCTTATTTAATAGAAGAATAATTTTGATTTCACTACGTGCCATTTGCTTTATACTTATCAATACAGTACAATAATAAAAAATAAAAAATAAAAGCATGATGATGCTTTATTTTGGTGGTTCCCGACAAAAGGAGAAAGTGACTTGCATGGTTACCGCACCTAACCATAACCATATGACATCCTTCACCATTAATTAACTAACCGTTAAAGAGCTACTTCACCATTGAGTAAGTAACTGTTGAAGAGCTACTCAAGTATAAGAAGATTAATACTAAGAAAAGTTATGATTCATCTGATTGATTCAGGTGTTACTCGTATAATATACAAACGACTGAGATCAGAAATTGGACTATCCAAAACAACAATCCAGTCGAAAGTTACAGCCACTGTACTCCCAAAGTTGTCCAATATGGAACTCATTAGTGACCTCTACATACAATTGTACTGCAAGCTCTCCCCCCCGCGGTCCTCCACACAAAAGTGAAAAAATTATCCGTCGAATCTCTACCAATGAGAATCTGTCACATGTACAAAAAGTCAAATGTCCCCATCCCACACAAAAGTGAAAAAATTATTCATCAAATCTCTACCAATGAGAATATGTCACATGTACAAAAAGTCAAATAATAGATATACGTGACAACTCTTCATTGATAAGAACCCATCAATACCAACAAATTGAATAACATTTCAGAAAATATTTTTATTTTATTATGACCTTCTAATAATATCATATCGTGTATATTTTTTAATAAATAATAACACATTCAACTCGGTGTCAAGTAACTACAAGTGGGTTAGGCCGAGTTCCAGCCCATCCCAAATTTTAGAATTTTTTTTCACACATATAACATTTATTAAATGAAAGATTAGTTTAGTAGGCTAATAATTTATTCATAAATCATATTTAATAGAAGAATAATTTATTCATAACCCTTACTTCAGGTCATGTTTCTGCTTAGTATTTAAAGAATTTTAAAAAGATTTGTTTATTAATGGAATTTTTACTTCATTGTTTTAAATTATCGAATTTACTAGGTGTGGGTGTTATATTTCTAAATATTCAAAAAGATTCTATCATTGAATTCAGAACGTCCAAAAACCTTATCCTTTATATATTTTCATATGTCCTTTATTGCTTAGAGAGAGAAAGTCAGGAGTTTTTCATCAATGATGGCTTTTCACATATCTAGGTCCTATGTATAGCTTCTTCTTTTCCTTCTTCTTCACTTTTCTCATTTTCTTGGTTCACAGTGTTTCATTGTGTGAGCCTCACACACACACACACCCCTTCTACTCACACAAAGTACACACACCGTCCGTATATACACATTGCACTCAACATACACACTATCTCTTAGTTTTACACTTACACAGAATCACACTCTCTTCTCCCACACACGTATACTGTCTTTCACAAACACTCACAGTGTTTCACATTCTCTCTCACATTTGTCTCTTTTCCTCACACATGAACACGCACATATACATCTATAAGGCATACCCACACCCAGTTTTCTTAGAGACAGAGAGAAAATTTGCAATTAGGAAACGGTCAACTAAGTGAGAAAAAAAAGGAGAGTGCTTGCCCATTTTGGCTCTTGTCACTCTCAAGTGACTCATCACTCTTTCACACACAAAATGATGTACTAACACACACACACACTATCATTCTCCACATAGGATTCTTTATTGGCCAACAGCAATGTACCACATGACATTGTCTAGAAAGTTGTGTCTAACTTCTTTGAGAAGCTTCGCATGCTACATGAGATGCCATATGACCAATTCGTCATACGTGCGTGCACAAGTGTCCAAAATTTAACTGTATTGGAATCGCACCAAAATAGACATGCTAGTTAATTTAGACATGTAGATTCCAAATATGTCACCCGTCTCTTCAAATTTCATTGATAAGATTTTCATATTTATCTGTGTCTCGAATTTGATTGTGGCCCTATGACCCACACCAATTTCAAATAAATTGCTAAAATTATTTTTAAGCCTCAAAATGTTTCATTAATCACTAATAACTCATTTTTAAAATTTAACTCATTTTCATTTACTCCAACTTGGGTTCGTCAAGGAAGACGATGGTCGTTCGAATGTGGTTTTCTAGGTGATCGATCATGGTGTTGATGCAATGAGTGGCTAAGGTTTTGCAATGGATTGACGGTGGTTCTTGTGTGTGAGCAGAACCATAAAAGGCCAAAGATGGGAATAAAAAGTGACAAGAGAACGAAGATGGCCAAAGAAACATGATTTCTTGTCGGTAGCAGTTAGGGTTGAGGGAAGGAGACTTCGCAAGAGGGAGAGAATGAAGAGACGATTTAGGGCTAGGGCTTGTGATGCAAATGAATGAAGTTGCAACTTAAAATTGTGTATTTTTATCAAATGAATAAATGACCCACATCTATTGGCTTTGCAAAATCTAATGGTCTTAATTAATCAACATCATAAAGTATATATATATATATATATATATATATATATATATATATATATATATATATTCTTTTGGTTCAAGTTGGGCTTGGGAAGGGTTCCTGATACCCTTACCCAAGCTCAACCCAAATTTAACTTAAGCTTCTTCATTTGTGTTCAAGCTCGTCCTAATATTTTGAAAATTTTTTCTAAGCCCATGAAATTTCGGGTTGGGCATGGGTTGGCTCACCCGACTTATAGTCCTACCCATAAATACATGAAAAATTATTGAATGATTTTTAAAATCATACTCCAATGAATGAATAAAAGTTATGTATGCAAAAAAAAGAAAAAAGAAAAAAGAAAAAAAAAAGCATTCATCATATGCATACATAATTTTCATTCATTAAATAAAACCGATATTCAAGAGAGTAGAGTACTGAATACTTGCTTTCGGAAGGATCATATAGGTTCCGGACCTAACTCTTAACAAAGCCAAAAGAAGAAGCAGATGCCCAGTGAAGTCTTTTATTAATCTTAATGAAAAACCATTACATCAAATCATATTACGTAAACCCAAAGGTCAACAACCATTTGGCCTCTGACGTAGAACAACAACCTTATTATTTTTAGTCTTTTCTTTCATACATATAACACTTTTTGTGTATAAGAAAAAATTCCAAATACACAAAAACTGACTGGACATTTCAAGAGATAGACATATGATAAGCATGAGGCACAGCATCTTTACATGATTGTGCATGCTGATGGGTTTTCATCAGTAAAGTAGTAGACAGAGGCGGAGCATGGTTTCCCATAGTAACCATCATAACATGGTGCTGATCTTCCACAACCGCAGTAACATGGCTGGGGCTGGGGCTGAGGCTTGGGCTGGGGCTCGGGCTTGTGCCTGGGGCTACCACACCATGGTGCTGACCTTCCACAGCCACAATAACATGGTTTGGGCCTTTCACACCCATGATAACATCCATCAAAACACACTCCTACTATTGGACAAACCAGTGGGTATCCTGGCACCGGTTCCGGTTTCGGAGGTGGAGGAGGAGGCGGTTTGGTCTTTTCTGGCTCTTTAGGCTTCTCAGGTTGTTTGGGGGGTTCCTTGGGCTTCTCAGGTTGTTTGGGGGGTTCCTTGGGCTTCTCCGGTTGTTTGGGGGGCTCCTTGGGCTTGGGCTTCGGGGGAACTACGATCTCAATACACTTGATTGTTTTCCCACCCTTGCAACACAACTTGCCACGAATCTTCTCGGGGCTGCAGCATACCACAGTGATCGTCACCGTATTTTGTTTTTCATCATATACCTGGTCTCGTATTTCTATTGTCCCAAAATTTAACAACACATAAATAACTCAGTTCTTATCCGGAATTTGAAAATAAATAAATAAAAGGCAGTCATAGCTGCATGCAGAGATTCATGAACATATAGAGATAGAGAGAGAGTCTCACGGGGAAATTTACAGAGTATTTTCTTGATCTTCTTGTAGCAGCGAGGGCACTGAAGGTCGACCTTCAGCACCATTTTCGTAACCTGTCAAATGATAGATGAAAAAACAGTAGAATTATACGGAAAGAAGAAGGTAGATGAAGAATTACAATCATTGACCACTGTTTGTGAAGAGAGAAACTTCATAATTTGCAGAAAAAAAAGGGTTAAGAAAAAACTGAATCAGGTTCTGACATGAAAAGATTTGGTCGACAAGATAAAGATCGTACAGAAGCTGAACCCAGAAAACAACAGTAGAGTACAATCACAATGTCAAACAAAAAACAAAAAAAGATATATATAAAGCAAGCAAATTAATCTAATGGGCAAAGAGAGAACAGACCTTCTGATCAGCCATAGTTGTGACAGATGAGATCTGAACAGAGGGGAATGAAAACTAAGTGAGAGAGACAGAGAGAGAGACAGAGAGAAATGAAAAGGGCAGGTCTTATTATGATGGTAAGCCTCAAGGAATTGCATTGCGCCTTAAGAAGAGTGAAAAGCGTCCTAATTTTTATTTAGTAGGGCAGAACAAATTAGGTGAGAACACGCGTAATGTGAGACGTTGAAATTCAAGTGTCCATCAACATTATCTGGAGAGTGGGTGGTGACTGGTGTGGCCTACGATCGCTGCCTCTTCACTCCTCATTTGCATTTGCATTTGCATGTGCCGACTTTGATGCTACCCCCTCACCTTCCGCTATTGAATTGTTTGGCCAGGTGCAACAATTGCCCAATGCATCCCACTTGCGTGAACGTACACGTGTCCCAAGATGCGGTTGCGTGCTTCTTCATTCACTTCTTTGAGTTTGGTCCCAAGATGCGGTTGGTTACTATAATTGCTTGAGCTATCGTTGATCTCCCAAAAGAATACTGTATTCTGATACATTTATAGAAGAGCATTCATATACTTTTTACTAATCCCATCGAATGAAAATTTTTTGTAATCCACTCAGGAAATTAATTCCATTTTAATTTTTCTAATTTTTTTTTTAAATTAATCACAAGAAGTGACAAAAGTAAATCCCGCGGTGTGTGGAGTGAGCGAGATTCACGTCAATGTAGTGTAAGTAAAGATGAAAGTAACATCAATGTACTGTAAAGATTAAAGACATCATAGAGTCCAATCATATTTTAGGCACTGGTCCTCTTTAAGTTTTGGGGGGGTGCACATGGAATCATATGACTATTGGCTTTCTTTTGTTTTTTGTTTTTGCACTTTTAAGACAAAACAATCCTTTATTTTGCCTAAAGGTTTCATCAGTTTTTCATAATAACTTTTTTACAAGTAATTTAAATCATTATAGTCTATAAAAATATTATCTTTTCTTTTCTTAAAAAATAATTTATTCATATTATATATATATATATATAAGTGAACAAATTGATAATGTCTCTATTTTAATATAAATGGACTATCTCATTTTTCTTACAAGCATATAAAGATCAAATCACTCTCTTCATATAAAAATTATTATAATTTTAACACATTAAAATTATATGATTATGAAGAAATTTTTTTCATTCCTTTGGTGTAATGCACCAAAATTAATAAATCATATGATGTGAGCTATATTTATTAAATTATTTACTTTTATTAAAATAGAGACATCAGACAACCTAGGAATCAACGGGGCGGGCCATGCAATTGACTAGACCAGCACAGTGACGATAAATAAAAGATGTTGCTTTAGGGAACCCCTTCCATCCCATCCCATATCTATATTGTTACATACAGAGAACCACATTATAATATTTATTTGTTTTTTTATGTGGATCAGCCCTTTAGTGCAAAAGCAATAATGATTGTTGCCACTCTGTGAACTCCACTAACAATTCATTTTCATTACCCACAAAAGCCGCCTACCTTGAAATTCTTCTAAACGTGCCAGCGTTTTAGGAAACAAATTAAGAAAAAAAAAATTACTGTAATTTAATATAATAACATTTATTTAATGAAAGATTAGTTTAGTAGGCTAATAATTTATTCATAAATCATATTTCATAGAAGAATAATTTTGATTTCACTACGTGCCATTTGCTTTGTAAATAATCACAACTTATTAATAAATTATATTTAATAGAAGAATAATTTTGGTGGTTCCCAGACAAAAGTAAATAAAAAATAAAAGCATGATGATGCTTTATTTTGGTGGTTCCCGACAAAAGGAGAAAGTGACTTGTATGGTGACCGCACCTAACCATAACCATATGACATCCTTCACCATTAAGTAACTAACCGTTAAAGAGCTACTTCACCATTAAGTAACTGTTAAAGAGCTACTATAATTGTTGGGTAATTATAATTGTTGCACCTAATCAAATCAAATTACTCCTGTGTTTATGACAAGTATAGGAAGATTAAGACTAAGAAAAGTTATGATTCGTCTGATTGATTCATGTGTTGCTCATACAATATACAAACAGCTGACAACTGAGATCAGAAATTGGACTATCCAAAACAACGGCCCAGTTGAAAGTTACAGTCTCTGGGCTCTTAAACTTGTCCAATATCAAGCTCATTAGTGACCTCTACATATAATTGTACTGCATGCTCTCCCCTCCCCCACCCCCTCACTCTCACTCTCACACACACACAAACAAACAAGTGAAAAAATTATTCATCGAGTCTCTATCAATGAGAATCTTTCACATATGTACTTGATGTCAAAATGACTTTTTTGAATTGAAATACATAAATACTTTCTGAATCTTTATTAGATTTTAGTAAGAAAAAAGTGACTAAATGGTTCAGTTGGATGAATGTGCACTTGTGTGGTTGTTCCGCTGCATACTCAATGTTGAATTTAAGCCCAATTCCCATTAAATGTGCTAGCATCTGCTAATGCATAGAAGGTGAGTTTTGGGATATGACAGTTTGGTATCAGAGTTAAGGTTTAATGATTCTTGAACTATGGAAAGAGTGAAGGTTTGGAGAATATTGGAAGACACTAGTATACATGAGAACAAGACTTGAGCATTTTAGATGAATCAAGGATTTTAGTAAGAATTATAAGATAAATAGTCATTGAGAAGCTAGAAACATGGTGAAGTTAAGAGGTAGAAATTTGACATTGAATGGAAACTAGAGCAACGATTAGGAGATCTTTCAGAACTTGATAATTGAAAGTATTATGTGACTGTGAATAATTGTAATTGTGGGATAAATGAAAAGGAAATGGAAGAATTGTGGCAAGTGATGGTATGTTATTAGACCCGGTGTTGCAGGTGGTGAATGGTTACACCATCGTGTAACTAAGGAGCTAAGAAACATATGTAATGCTCACTATCCAACCATATGGAAAGATGGTATAAATAGAGAGTGATTAGACTGTATGAATCGAATACGTGACAGGAGAGATTTGGAGTCAGAGTCTTAATGAATTTAGTAGGATTAGAAACCTGTTATCATAGGCTACGGAGAACCATTCACATATATGAGGGGATGAGTTTTGAGGATAAAACTTTTTAAAAGGAGGGGACAATGTAACATCCCAAAATTTCACTATGAATAAATTATTGCTAAAATAGATTATAATGTGAACTATAGTTATAAAAAGAACAATATAACCAAGTGTGGGCAAGTAAAATTATTAAGAGCATAATTTGACACCAAATAAAGTACTCATCTAAAGTAATATAAAGATTAAGTACTACAATTTAGATATAAATACTTAAGTTTTTCTTAAATGAAAAGTTATGAGACAAAAGTGTAATTGCATCAAAATTGTAACTATAATAGTAAGAATGCATGGAGTATACTTATATTGAAAATTATGGTAATATAAAATACATGAAAATCTGCCCACCATCTTCCACTAAGGAAGCTTCTAGAGGGAGATTAACTAGAACTAGAACTAGTTAGAAATCAACTAAGTCAAAAGCTAAAGACATACAAGTTAGTTACAAGCGAACTAAATATACATAAAAGTGCAACTATGTATTTATATATATATATATATATAATGAAATGGAAATGGAAGAGAAAATTCTAATTTGATGCTCAATTAAGATGCATGCGGTGAGGTGACTTGGCCACCCAAGACCACCAATGAAAGTTCATGCAAAGGAGGGAAGTAATGAGTAAATGACATATACATATAATATCTGAACCAAGGCCACTCTACAAGAATCTATTGTGCTGAGAACACAAGAGAGTGATGAGTGAAGGGGAGAACCAAGGCCACTCTACAGAGTTATGATTCGTCTGATTGATTCATGTGTTGCTCATACAATATACAAACAGCTGACAGCTGAGATCAGAAATTGGACTATCCAAAACAACGGTCCAGTTGAAAGTTACAGCCTCTGGGCTCCCAAACTTGTCCAATATCAAGCTCATTAGTGACCTCTACATATAATTGTACTGCATGCTCTCCCCTCCCCCACCCCCCACCCCCTCACTCTCACTCTCACACACACACAAACAAACAAGTGAAAAAATTATTCATCGAGTCTCTATCAAAGAGAATCTTTCACATGTGCAAAATGTCAAATAATAGACGTATGTGACAACTCTTTATTCATCAGAAACAACAAATTGAATAACATTTCAAAAAATACTTCTATTTTATTGTGGTCATTTAATAATAGTATATCATGTATATTATAATTTACATTTTTTAATAAATAATAACACATTCAACTCGGTGTCAAGGACGTAACTACAAGTGGGTTAGACCGGGTTCTAGCCCACCCAAAATTTTAGAATTTATTTTTTATACATGTAAGATTTTGACTTTTTACAAATTAGCTTATCTTAAAATTTTTGTCAAAATTAATTTTTATTTATTATTTTTCTCATTTATCATCCAAAATTTTAGTCTACATCCAAAAGTTTTAGCCTAATCTAATTTTTATCCATCAATTTTTTTTTTTTATTTTAACTCTAAAATTTTGACCCAATTCAAAATTTTGACTAAATTTATTTTCAAAAATTTTCTAACCCTCTCCCTATAATTTTATTTTCTGTACCATTAACGAAGATTATTAAAACGAAACACAACCACGTAATGAACCATACTTCCTAACAAATGAACTCAGGAAATGAAACATATTGCATCATGTGTCAAAACTCATCGCCCACGAAAAGTCCAAGTCGTCGGCTCTTCATGACAACGGCGGACAGTTTGTAACCCATCCAACCAATGAACATGGCCCACAGAACACTGGAAATCAATAATATCAATATTGCATCATCCTATATCGTAACATAAGAATATGTTAACTAAGGTCTAATCGTCCAGATTGAAAAGACAACCCGACCAATGACTCACCATTGGGTTAAGGCTGTTTTTTTGTTTTGTTTTGTTTTGTAAAGCTGGTTTGGAGTCGTTGGATGTGCCCATAGCCCAAGTATTTTGAATCCAACTCTTTTTGTAGGTAATTTCGTAATTTTATAATTTCTGTTAATGCCATTTTCCTGACAAAGGTAACATGAAGAAAACAATATTTGAATGTTCAAATTTGGAGGAATACTTCCCAATTTGTTGCATGGAAATGCAACTAACTCATTCAAATTAACCGACACATCATGCTTCGCTTATCTTTTTGTTACACATGAGGTTAAAATCTCACATCAAATAAAAATTGTTAATATACACCATTCAACTTAAAACTTAATTGTTTAAATTTTCAAATCAAATTATTATTAAAAAAAAATGCTAAAAGGTTTATAAAATAAATTTTTTAATTCAAAAAAAATTATGATAAGTTTTTTGTATCTAAAAGATTCAAAAAAATAAATTTTACTACAAAAAAAAGTCCAACTATAAACTTTTGATGCTGCACTTTTTGGTCAATAGGGACTTCGAACTCCGTTGTCTGAGAAACGCTCAAAGATAAGGATCAGAGGGCCACTGGATTGGCTCCGGCGGTAGCCGCTCCGATGCTTAAGTCAAATAAATTGAATTAAAAGACTGTAATGTAAACCAAAGAATGAGCATAAGGGTAAAGTGTACCTTAGGATTTAATTTATAGGCTGTGGCTTTCCTAAGTTGATTAGGATTTGGAGCCATGAATATATAGATTTGATCATCAGAGAATGACAGTTACCTTGTTGGGCACTGTGCTTGAGAGATATCTGTGAGTAGCAGTTTCCTTGTTGAAGACTGTTTCCTTATCCTTAGCTCGGTAGGATGCTTAAGGCGGTGATGAGCTTTGAACCCTGTGGGATGCTCTGATGGCCTTGTGCTTAGACCTGTGAGTTCTGGAGGCTAAGTGTCTAAGCCTGATCTGGATGCCAAGCCTTAGTTAGTCTATGGTTACACGTGTCACATGGAGACTGGACTGTCACTTTGTGGTATATCAGCTACTCCCCCCGAGCCATAGTTTGAGCTTAGAGCGTAACTAGGGCTACGAGCTCTCGAAAAGTCACGCGTCTTGTCTTTCCGATTTCTAAGACGATTGTTGGTGCGTTAGTTATACGCAGCCGTCGCTTGGGCTTTCGAGGACACCCCTTTCCCTAACCGTCGCGACGGTTTGGCTGGGTGGCCTTTTGGTTTTAAGAATCTATATATGGGGGAAAGGGGGTGTAACCATGCCTATTCCCCCTACTCTTTGTTCTCAAGATGTCTTTCCATCAGAGTTTTTACAAAAGCTGCCGCCGTCCTAAGCTTCCTTCCGTTTTCACTGTCTGAACTTGATTTATCTGCCTATCTTTTTCTTTTCTCTTCCCTTCCTTCTTTTTATTACCTCGTCGGCTTCAAACAGTGTGTTTGGCGTTGACACTGGTGTCGTATATATATATATATATACACACACACACACACACACACACACATGTTTTTCTCTTTTTTTTGACTTGCACATCTGATGCTTTATAGTTTGTGCGTGATCCTGTTACTGTCACGGATCCGAAGGTGATCGACGATCTTCAGTTTGAGTTGGATGAGACGAAGCTATGGCTAGTAGCAGTCCGGTCCTCCACCTTTGCTATCAGGGTGAGGTCGACAGAGGTGGTGGCCCTCTTGTCCATTTTTGCATTCGAACAGGACCTCATCGCTTGGGAGTGGGAAGTCCTTGACTTGGACGGGGCCTGGATCGTTGATGATGAAGATGATGATTGTGATAAAGATGATGGTGAGGTGCCAAGGAAAGTGATAATGACGGCTTGGGATTCAGAGCCTACTTTGTTCAAATCGGAGCCGTGGACAGTGATGATGGTGACTTGGGATCCAGGATCCTTGTCCTTGAACCGGAGGAACCAAAGGAAGAGAGCGATGACGACATGTAGACAAGGTTATCCTCATAGGCTAACTGCCTACGTGGAATCTCTAGATGGCGTTCACGAACAACTTCAGCCCTTTCTCAATAAGGTTGACGACCCGTAGGACCGTCGCCGTGCTGATTATTCCCTATCGTTAGCCTAGCAAGAGTCGCTTGGACCTCTTGCAACGCTTGTTGGGTCTCACGTTGCGCCTGCTGGGTCTCTTGCTAGAAAATTCTGAATTCAGCCCCTGTAACCATATCTTCCTCACGATCACCGCCGTCAAGGACTTCGTTTTCATTTTGTGCATTCGCCATCTGAACAGGATGAAGCCTACTCTAATACCAATTGACGTAGCAGAAGCTTATGAAGAAGTAAGGCACCGCCTGCTTCTTGGAGAATCGTTCGAACCCACGAACAAAAAGTAACACACTCTAATCCACGAGCTCAGAGAATAAGATCTTCGAAAGAAAATTCTTTATTGAATGAAAGTTAACCTTACAATGAAAAGAAAAAGCCTTTATGTAGGCTGCAAAACCTAATTCGACTAGAACTATAACTTTAGGAAAGAAATAACTAAAATAAGGAGAAATACTAAAAATTCTAAAAATTGAAATATTCTAATTAAAAGAATAAATCAAAAGCCTTAGACTTAAGCAGCAATCTGGTTAAAGGAAAACTCCAAATGGCAACTGCAGCTTTCGAAATTAAGTAGCACATTATTACCAAAAATAGCAAAAATGTGCTTCTGAAGGCCAAGACGAAGGAATTTGCGCAAAAAGTGGCATAGGTCCCAGCCAAGGGTAAGAGTATTGAATAGAACATCGATTCTAAGTCACCCACCGAATTTCACGCAATTTTGACGTTTGACCTTTCTCTCTCTTCTAGTGTTTTTTTCCTAGTTTTATTTTGGAGGTCCCTCCGTGCAAGGAATTCTTTTGCAATCTGTTCTACATCAGCGAAACGGTGATCCAAGCATGATTTTGAAAATTTCCCTTTACTTGTACATTTTCAAAAAATTTCTTTACCAAAGTGGTTTTTCCCAAATCCCCCATTCCCACCACCGAAACAACTTTGAGTCTTTAATTATCCTCCACAAGCCACTTAATCAGGTGTTTCTTAGGCTTATCAATTCCCACAAGCTCAGCTTCTTCAAGGAAAAATGCATTATGTTGATGATCATAATATGGGTTGTTGACAACCGTAGTGGAGATGGAGCTTTGCTCTGAGATATTAAATTGGTAGCGATATCTCTGATGTCCCTGAGAAATTTTGGTGACTCGAGATTGGATTCTACCTATTTTGGATACAATTCAGTGGCGAGCTTTCAAGTTCTTAATAGAAAAACTAATCTTATGAAGAAAACCATAGAATCCATTTGTATGATTGATACGACAAAAAATGACGGACTAATCCGAACTTGACACGTGTCTAGTTTCTTTGTGTGCAGGTCATGAAGTAACTAACTATACAGATCTGACATCGGATCAGCAGGCTCAGGAGCATTAGTCCTCGGTGGTACTGACCTCATCACCATGATAATCTTAGCCTACCGACGTCAGAATAGGGAAGCTGGACGCAATACAGAAACTGCCATCTCTGAACAATAGTGAATCCCAGATTTCACGGCACCAAATCCCACCCACCTTAGGAGACAATCAGCCTATAAGTACAACCTCTAGGGTACGCTTTACAGACAGACTATTACCCTCTCTCAGTTTTACTTACTCTTTACTAACTTCATCATCGGAGTGGTTACCGCAGAGCCATCCTGGCGGCCCTTTGACTCCCCTCTTTTAGAGCTCCTAACGACGAGGAACGAAGCCCTGACAGGTCAGAAAAGTGCAGCATCAGCTTGGCGCCGTCTATGGGAACAATAATCGTTCTCGTTAATTATGTTGTCTCATAAGCCATCTTCTTCGTTATGGCTCTTAATCTTCGTCCAAGGTCAGGTTCCTAAAACTAGCCTTCAGCTGAGAATGAAAAGGGGGAGACCCCTGATCATGTACAACAGTAGCTTAATCAGATTCGGCGACAGTTTGATCTGATGCAGGAGCAACTCCTTGCCATATCCCAGGCTCTGGCTTCTAAAACCCGGAACCTGCAAAGCCGCCATGCACATCCTCCACCAGGCATGCCTGATGGAGGGATTCAACTCCCTACTACCTCGAACGGAAGACTCATGATGAAGAGAATCCTAATGCACATTCGTCGCATCCCCAAGGCATTGTTCATGCCGGGGGTGACCCCCAACCGTCACACGTCCCTAGAGGAGGGATGTCGAATCCTCGTCCTATTATCCATTACTATAGCAGGACAAGGATCTTGAGCCCTGTGAATTCGGGGGCTGACCTAGTGCCATCAGATCTCTAGCCCTCGTAGGCATTAGTCCCTCCACTCCGAGTGCAACAACATCATCATACTAATACTGGGCAAGAGCGCCCTTTGCACATGGGACCCAAGGTTGCAATGCCAGAGCAGTATCACCTAGCCCCATCCAGAATACCTCTAAGGACGGAGGAGGTAGCGGATTTCGTTGAATAAACAGCCCTTACTAAGGAAGGCCACCTCCCTCCCAAGCAGGATGAGCTAGCAAAGTTGCTCAGGAGATTCACCACTCCATTTACCCAGCCATAATGACAGAGGAACGCCCCCCTAAAATTTGTTGTCCCGAAGTTCACCCTGTATGATAGGACAAAAGACCCTAGGGACCATCTCTCCCATTATCAGCACACGATGGCTCTGTATGAGGCTACCGACGCCTTCTTGTGTCATATGTTCGTAACAAGCCTCAAAGGTACCGCTCTGAAGTGGTTCCACAGTCTCCCACATGAATCAGTTACCAACTTTTATGAGCTCAGCAAGCGGTTCCTTGACCGATTCTTGACCAGTAGAAGGCTCAGGAAGGGCCCTGAATTTCTCCTATCAATAAAGCAACAAAAGGGGGAGTCACTTCAGGAATACATCGCTCGATTCAACTCCGAGCTCACGGAGGTTACGGATTGCAGCAAGAGCTTTTTAGTAGCAACCCTTCACGCTGGACTAGGAGCCGGACGATTCTATGACTCCTTGATAAAGAATCCTCCTACTGACATGGAGTCGCTCATGAAACGGGCACGAAAGTATATAAACTTGGATGATACAAAGACGTCTTTCTGAAAGGCCAAGGCACAAGCTCAGAAAGATGATAACACTCAAACATGGGACTCCAATAGCACTAAGAAAAAGGAAAAAAGTCTGAACAAGAGGACGGCACCCAGAACTCGGAGCAGTCTCAGTCTCAGAAAGTTCGGAGCGTTGACACCTTTGAACGCATCCCTCACCCACATCCTCCAGCAGGTCCAAACTCGAGAAGATATGAGGTGGTCAGAGCCTTTGAAAAGCAGTCAGGACACAGAGATCACAACAAATACTGCGACTTCCACAGGATCACGGCATACCATACTGAATGCAGGATCTTCAAATAAGAAATTGAAACAGTTGATTTGACGGGGACGTTTGAAGGAATTTGTCGACAAGATGGAAGGCAAAATCCTCGAAACGACAGGCCACAACAAAAGAGACAAGATCAGAGGCCCAAACAAAGGGAGGCTCAGAACGAGCAACCACGCTAGAATAATCAAGTCATTTTTGTCCTTCATGCCGACAACTCGTTGGTTGAGATGTCCAACCGGGCGAGAAAGGGCTATGTTCGAGAGGCAAGGGCAGAACCAAGTATCCTCCAAATCTCCACAGTTGAGAAAAGGCCAAGGCCCTTGCCACATATCCAATTCTCAGAGGATCTTGTTGGGGTACATTGCCCCCACAGTGACGCCCTCGTTGTCTCATTAAAGTAGCAAATTTTGAAATTAGGAGGGTGTTGGTAGATACATGGAGCTCTACTGTAATACCCCGACCCGAATTAGGGACTATTAAGCTGTTGTGTTAAAATTAGAAATCGACGTCTTAGTAACGAGGTCGGTGTCAACCCCGACGCGCGAACTTTTAAGTAAATGTCCTGAAAAGTCAGGACGACTGTACATCACTTTCGTTGCAATCACCAACATGTTGATTCTGTGGTAATTATAGTTTCACGTCAACTACCGATTGTTGATACGAGTATGAGAACTTGACACGTATTACGAGGATACGAAGATTAGTACCAAGATGATACATTTAAGAAATAACTAATTTTTAAATTAATTAATTATTTTAAATATTATTATAACAACTAATATATAATTAAATGCAAAAATATATATATATACTATATAAATGATTATAACCTTAAATATATATATATATACAATTATACATGAATATATATATATGAGTATGTGTATGCATGTATGCATGTATGTTAAATATGAAATGTATGTATGGGATAAGAAGGCATGCTATTGTCCAAAGTGTACAAAGGTGAGTGTGTCAAAGAGAGGTGTGTGTATTACCCAAGGTGTATTAGGTTTAAACCATGTTATATATATATATATGTAAGTCAAACACCACACACACACACAACCGGCCATTCAATGGCCTGCCCAACAGTGGCAATTCAAACCCACTCATGAAGAAGCCTGAAATTGGCTAACCCAAATGGGGGGCAATCAGATTTGCCATGATTCACTCTCCTTATACAATATGCATGGTGCTTGTACTCACACAAACACAATTATCCGAGAGTGACGGAGAGATTGAAGGAGTTTCTAGGACATTCAGAAGTGGGAAGCAAGGAGCAAAGGAGAGAGAAACAGTTTGGAACAAGGTAAAGCCACAAAACACTTGAATTTCTCTCTCTAGAATTTACCTACGTACGAATCTGTTTTAGCCTTTGATTTAGTATATATGATGATTAGGATGAATATACATGAACTAGGCATGAAAATCTCGACCTAAAACCCCTTAGAAACATAAGCCGTACACAAAACAGCCATGGATGACCTTGCTTAAAGCAGGTCTGAACCGAGGCACACCAAACCAGATTTGGTTTATCAAACCTAAACTAGACACTATAAGTAACCTAAAAACCCTAGTACGCGACCACGAAGCTCAAGAACTGACCCCCAACAACCGTGTTGCAGGTTACGGGTTTGGAACCCAAACCTTTAAACTCTCATTTAAATCGACATCCATGAATGGGAATTGAATCCTCATGAAGAGGGGATCAAAACAAGCCCGACCTCACTAAAATGATGATAAGAAATGACCATGAACCAACGATTTACAGGTTCGGATTATCGTGGCTTAAACCGAGCTTTTGAGCTACATTCGAATCTCCAAATGAATGCCAAAACACTCCATGATGTCTTAGAAACATTTTGGAGAAGAAATAGTAAGAAAATAATTGGCCAAAATCCACGAAATAGAAGAAACATGGAAACTGTAACTAGGGCAACACGGGGGAAGAATGAGAAAGAAGACAGTGAGTTGGCTCGGTCTGTTGAAATCTCCGTGTCGACTCGGACGCGTGGCAGCCCCTGGACTTGCCACCGTATTAGTGAGACGACGTCGTTTTAGGGGCCTGATACACACACACACACACACACACACATATATATATATATATATGAAACGGTTTAAGTTTAAAGAAAAGGGAAGGATTTACGGTTCCTGGGGTTCGAACCCCTGACCTCAGCACCACCCATTCCTTCACTCGGCCACGCA